>VZTO01000700.1:4937-53292 GCA_013400615.1 Syrrhaptes paradoxus | reverse complement strand
CACACAACAACCCCACACAGTCAGACCACATAAAACTGAAATATTTGTTTTCACTTCAAACAATACCAACATACTGAACTACTGTATCATGAGCTAGCCCCAGTAAAAAAGGAGCTGATAACCTAAAAAATACTAAAGAAAAACCTTCATATTGCAACTCCAATACAGCTATCTAAGCAAGGAAAGCAACATAACTGGCGGAATGAGTTATTAAAGGAAAGAAGATTTTTCACAGATTGACTTTGGATGGCATCTGAAAAAATACATCCTTACTTCAGGCACTGATCTCGTACTACATTCAGAAAACTGTGAATGAAGTCTCACAGGAGCTTTGATTACAGTCTGAACAGTCCTCCCCACTTTTTAAAATAAACTTTACTCGATGAGTTCTGTATTCCTCAAGAAGAAATGCAGTTAAAACATACCATATAGAGAACATATTTCAGTATAAGCCTATTACAAATTCAATTAAAAGTGAGAATAACTCAGCTACTGCTACTCAAAATTGTCTGACAGAAACTAGCCGTCACTCCAATGACACAAGTAAAAACTCTCATATAAAAATTTTAACACTATAAAACACAAGTCAAAATTGGACATGGCATCCAACATCCTCCCATGAACCAAACCAGTGGAAGAGGAGAGGTGATGGAGAACAGTGTCTCTCCAAGAGGAACGTGGTTCTGCTCTTACTCACACTGCCACCCACAGACTGCCATTACATTTCTGTTTACAGGTTTTCCAGAAATCTCTTCCAATCTTCCTTCAAATTTCACACTTTCTCTTGAGGTCCATATTAGGTGAGGCCCATGAGTCAATATTATCAAGAGAATGAGTAAAATGGTGCAACCTCTCATTTTCTCTTTTTACATCAGACACCACTTTGGCTGTGGTTAAACAGAAATCTTTGTTAACAAAACCACATTTAACAGCAAGAACTAGGGACGCACTATCTTAACCAGACTCATCATATCATTAAGCTGGGGCAGGCCAGTCAATCAGCTCAGGAAATTGATCCTGCTTAAAAATAACCCAGCAAAAAACACAGATCCCTAATCCAACACAGAGTAAGTCCCCTTAAACACCTGGGCCAGTATAACTGCCAGAAGGGTGCAGGGAGGCATCTGGACTGCCCAAGCCAGCACTAGGTAGCTCTGTCCTTGTGGATACCCACCAACAGCTGTGGTTGCACCCAAATGTGTACCCTGCATTTTGGAGACTCTGGCTGATCACAGTCCCAGGGTAGGTTCTCGTCTTATGGGAGTCAGCTACCTATGGGATTACATTTTCATCTCTAATGACACAGCTTTCTGGAGAAGAAATGCTTTATTCTACAGCTATTCTCACCCACAGCGTGCGCATAACTACCCTGAAAAAAAAAAAAAAGACACTGCCCTCCACCCTTTTAATCTATCCTTTCTACTTCTTCCAAAGTCTTGATTCCAAATACAATGTAAGGGGACCCCAATAGGCAAAATAAAGTTTCCCTCCATGTAATGTAAAATAGAGACTAGGTCTGTGGAGTTTATACTAGTGAAGTTGCCCCATTAGACTGAGGTGTTATGTTTAAGGTGGATCCATCTGAAAGAGAGGCCAGAAACAGAGAAGAAACTTTTGACTCACTACTCTTGAATTTCAACCAGTTACAGAAGAGGCTCCCCAAACCTATGGGCTGCAATTTAAAATGGGAAAACATGACAGCTATAGTACAGCATAGCAGGCAAAAATGGAAAAGGAGTGATGACGTACTGAAGCACCAATCTCTGATATATTGCAGAACAGAGCTCTTCCTTAAATTTACTGACAGGTTCTTGACACGCTAGATGGTCACTAACATTTTTCTGCTTTAAGGTACATTAAGAGACAGGATTTTCCGTAACTTGCAAGAAAAAGCCTAGATTTTTTGCTATTTTTCAAATATATTTTCTGTTATAACAACACTTTTTCTTCAGAAAGTGCAATTTTTCCTCTTAGTAACAACTAAAAAGGTTTAGAGTCTTTCTGAAGTTATTGAAAGGAACTAAAAAGAAGCCATGCTTGCATCGATTTCCAAATCTTTTCCTAATCCTAATCTTCATCTAGGAGTGAAAACCAGTTAGGGGAGGGTTACTTGTTTCAACCCATAAAACATGAAGGCAACAGCAATCTAGTCTACTGAGGTAGGAGACACGGTTCTGCCAGCGCCTGTTCACCAACTGCATTTAGAAATACAAATGCATCACAAAGCATTGCAGGCTGCTCTCCAACACAGATAAACAATCCTCACTCCAAAAAAAAACCCCAATAGAAAATGCACAAACAAAATGTCATCTTTGGGTTTTTACCCCCCCAAAAAACCCAAACCAAAAAAAAACAGAAGAAACAAAATACTTTTCCAGGATTACTATCACAATAAGCCATTTCACAGATACTTGTAAAAAAGCATTACTATTGTAATAATTCGCACTGCAAAAGCTACCACACACCCTGATCACTGAGCATGTGTGTGAAATTACTGAGCACAAGGCAACAGCCAAACCAGACAGAGGATGCAGTAACTGAAAGAATTACAAAGTTTTCCAACTCAACATTCCAGATGATTTCTACTGTAAGGGCAGAATCAAGTCGAATTTAAAGGTACAACATGGCTAAAAATGTCATTTTCAGCACAAGCCAGATACATTTATTCAGTGCTGCACCTAAAGCAACTATAGATTTTGGTATTCATCATGTGAGCTAGAAGAATGAAAAGAAGAAATGTGAAACCAATAATTGAGAACAAACTGATAACAACAAAGTAGTCCATAAATGCTAGAAGTGTCTTCCCTGAGCATTCCTGTCAGGATTTGAGAGGGAAACTCACAATCCAACATGGTCTACAGATAGGGAACACTGCAAATACTCCATGTCAGCTGCAGTGGTCTCCTCCAAAATAAAGGTAAGACTAGGACAGGCCACTAAGGTTGGAACCAAAGCATGTTGCTCTTCTTCTTCTTCTTCCAAAGCAAGCCAGTTTTTCTTTTGATCAATTGCAAAGAGATTATCAGTAGCAACATGCCCAACAAAACAACCATTTCAAAAGCAGATGACTCTCTGGACAACAGCAACTCACTGCAACAGGTCAAAAAAACATCAACTGCAGTTTGTTTTTTTTTAAAAAAAAGGAAAAAAGAAAAAGAGACAGACTTGTTCTGTAGTTACCTTGAATGAAACTACATTTTCAGTGTACCATACGCATTAAACATACTCTGCCTTGTAAGTTATAAATACAAAGCTGAGAGGAGTTATGCTAGTGCTTTATCAGGAACAGGTATATTATTCCCCTATTCAAGAAGACAGAAAGTCAGCCTTAAGAGTGGCAACAGACAACATTACCTGACCCATTTCATCCCCACCCAGACCATAACAGGACTCTTGGGGTACAACAGCAAAGGCTTCTGAGGAAAGCACTGGGGAGCACAGTGAGACACATGCTATTTCCTTGTGAAAATGAAGTGCAAAATACAAAGGTGGAAAAGGAACATGGAAAAAGCTAGGAGAAAAGGAAGATAGATAATAAAAGGACTATTATGAAAGCTAAAGGTGCTTAGTTGATTAAAAACTGGACAACAGCCTTCTTTTATTTGAGTATTTTTGGCCTTATGTCAAGAGCACGGCACAGCTGAGCCTGCAAGACAAGAAGTCAGGCTTTGGGAAACAACAGAGCAGAGCTGGAAGAGACGAAGATCTAAAACACCTGCAGAAATGCATGGTCCCATTTGCACCCTTTCCAGCAAGTTTCAGCAGGTTAGGGGAATGTAAAATCCCAATTGTAGTTTTGGGAACAGCAACTTCTAAAGAGAGATATTTTCCTCATGTTTGTAAGACTGTAAAGAGAAGGGAAAGATAGAAGAATGGGCATGGCCTCCATATTTATATGGAACAAGAGAAGGTCCTGCACAATAAGAATGGCTAAGGGGAGAATACAGTACACATTCTGAATTTGGTCTGGATTTTTTTGCAGCAGCAGTAGCCATGGCTACAGACCACAGTCCAAGGATGCTGCATACAGAAATGCGATACGAAGTCCACATTCTGGTTACTTCCACCAGTTACAACAGACTTCAGCTCGATGGGTGAGCACCTGAAGATTACTGTTACTTTGATAACATCCTGCCCCTGTATCTCCACACAGCATGTACACTTTGAAACATTCAATGTGATACTAGACTGAGAAGGGAGTTTAAACTAGGCAACTCTTTTTTGGGTTTTTTCTTTTTTTGGTGCAGAAAAGGAACGTGACAGTTTCCTGTCTATCAAGGGTCTACCAAGAGATGAGAGGATAACGGTGGAACTCTGAGAAGAGCATACAAAATGGATGAAACCAGCTACATTTAAATATATTACAGCCCATCCCCACTGTCCAAATAAAACTACCAGTAACATGTATGACCCTGCCCCAGGACACACCAGTTCGGTGACTAGTGACTCATCTGACAAGATCCTATTAAACTACTCCCATCCTACAAGGCTTCTTGCTGCAAACCAACAACTGACTGAGAACTTGACTTTTAGCAGCCTTTTTTTTCCCCAAGGAAATGACAGTGCTAATCAGTCACCAGCCAGCTCTCAAAATGCCACTTACTCAGACCATAAGTATTTGAAGGTATGGCAAACACCTTTGGGACAGGCTCCTGTTTCAACTCCCTCACAAAAGAACTCTCTTTTTCTCACCTGCTCTTCGCTGACTGTAGCAATGGCTGCAGAAAGAGCCTGAGATCAGTCTCCAAACTCCACCTCCTACANTTAATAGCAGCCTTCCAGTACCTGAAGGGGCTACAGGAGAGATGGGGAGGCACTCTGTATCGGGGAGTGTAGTGAGAGGACAAGGGGTAACGGGTATAAGCTAAAAGAGGGCAGATTTAGATTAGATATCAGGAAGACGTTTTTCACTGTGAGGGTGGTGAGACACTGGAACAGGTTGCCCAGGGAAGCTGTGGATGCCCCATCCCTGGAGGGGTTCAAGGCCAGGCTGGATGAGGCTTTGAGCAACCTGGGCTAGTGGAGGGTGTCCCTGCCCATGGCAGGGGGGTTGGAACTCAATGATCTTTGAAGGTCCCTTTCAACCCAAAGTATTGTGTGATTCTGTGAAACTACATGGATACACTTGAGTGGTTTCAAGAGCTGCCATAGCACGCACCCCTTTCCAGAGTTAACTACCACTCCAGTTCTTCCTTGAGTCTGACTTCACCCACACACTCTTCACAGTAACTATAGCTGCCAGCACCATCTCCTGCCTCAGTGTCTGAAGAATCAGCGACATGTGGATTTTTGGTATTCCATTTACATTTCCAATGCAACAAAAGCAGTATTAGCCTTAGAGGGAAGGACTATGCTTCCTGAATCTGCTAAGGTTCTGTTAACATATACTCACATAAATTGTGGTCTATAAGCATTTTACCTCCCTTTTTAAAAAAAGTTCAACACTATGCTCATTTTGCTTTCAACTACTGCTTAATGCTGGCATGTAATTAGACAAAGTTGGAAGACCCTTACAATTCATATCCAGTGTATGGTAACCTACAAATAGTACAGAATTACTGTAGTTTAATTAATTAGTTTCCTTTCCTCGAGAAGTTTATTTCTCCCAAAAGTTCAGCTTAAGCTAAAAGCTTTTTCTTTTTTGACAAATGTCAGCTTTAACCACTCTCCTGCCTCTTTCTTTGTTTACCCTTCAGTTATGGAAACCTGTTCTACAGTCTGAACATAAAGAAGAGCAGTCATTCATTTTTGTAAGATTAATCCAACAGCATTTAAAGAGAAAGACCTTAAACCCACACCACACAACAGGGGACTGTGACTTTTGCAAATTCTTAGCTACTGAATCCCAAAAATTCTTGCACGAGCCAGAAAAAATTACAGGAAGTATTAATTTCCCAAATGAGGGCACTTATCCATTTAAAAGCAAACTATCTTCACACACCTGAAGTCCTATGTTTATACCTCAGAATATAAGGGATGCTGTAAAAAAAAACTGCAAGGCAGGATAACTAGATTTAGTTTTGATGAAACTGGTACTATGTCTCACCAGTATTGTGAAGACCATTCTTCCAGAAGTCATCTTTGAAAGCATTCCCCCTCCTCCCTTTTGGACACAAAGCAACTTGAAGTAACTTGCATCTAAGTTAAACACTATTCTTTCCTCTCAAGTTTAGGTGTATAATGGGCAAAAGAAAGGCACTTGAGGCTTTCCTTAGCAGTCCACTTCTGGAGTTTGACAAGCAGGAGAGTGTTCTAGTAAGAAAATCTGAAAGTAAGGATTATGTTCCTAATATTTGCATTTTCTACAGATGTGGGAGAACTGGACACAAATTACGGGAGGAAAATACTCCTTCCTTGTAAGACTGATTTTATATAGGCACAAAAAAGAAAAAAGTGGAGTTGATCATTTTGTCATCCTAGTCTTAAACAGCAAAGACACTGAAAGCCAGAGGAAGGGTATTTTCAGTTACTTGAATTGAATAGTCAATACCATTAATTGGCTTGTAAAAAGCTACAGATCTTCCACAAGTGAAAACAGAAGGATAAAGAACATTAGTATTTTATTAGCCACTAACTGGAAAAAAGACTAAACAGACAGAGAGTAGTACAAGTCACATCCAAATTTTAAAAAAAAGAGGAAAGTTCTACAGTTTCTGGCCAAGGAATTCCCCATATATGTAACAGAGGTAGTCTAAGCTGATAATTAAGACTAGTTTTCTACATAAGCTTGGTTTTCAAGTTGCTGACATCAGTTCTGCTCTCTCTCTCCTGCACACACAGCAATGAGCACAGTCCAAAAAACTGACAGGAACACTAACTCCCTATGACCTTCAATAGGAATGATTATGAAGAGAGACAGTCATAATTATGGCTCAGCCTGTTCACTTTTGAATGTTTTAACTGAACATTCACCAATTTGCTGATCAAGATTACTGTAATAGGCTGGGGAGGCGAAGTCAATTCACTATTACAACAAGATTTCATTTTCAAAATATCATCCGTTGCACTGATGCAATGTCAATCTTCAATGACTTAAATAAAAACTTTACTTTGTTTCAAAAAATATTACTAAACACATGTTAAATATTTCTTCCTTGTGTAACATACAAGATGCAACATCTCTTATTTAAAGGCCAGATGGCATTGCATTTACTATTACATCATTAAAGTGTTCCTGAAATAAACTTTTGAGTTTCTTAAAATTCAGTTTTGCCATTTAGCAAACAGCTGTGATTAACACTGAATCTCTACCCACTCAAACTCTGTAAATATTACTTCTCATACTAAATTCAGACAAGCCAGAGTGAGAGCTTTCAATACGATAGATATCAGCCTAGCCAGACCACCTACAAACAGTCCTTGTTCTACGCATTTGCAAGATAAGTCTCCCTATCACTCTTGTTGTATCATGTAAGACCATATTTTAATCACATATTACTGTGCTAACACTTGAAACAGAATTACATTGTCTTGTTCCGCACAATTTTAACAGCATTCTCCTTTCTGCTACCAGATGTGTAATCTACACTTGGGGCATCCTCGTGTACACTAAGAAAAACACAGTCAAGGCCTGGCCCAGGAATCCAGTATCAGGATAAACATGTCATTCTGATCTGTTTCTGGATCATCTGCACTGAGCACATCATCCCGGCCTTTGAAGACCTTTTATTCTCCAGCTACTCATATTCAGATCAACATTAAAGGTTCTGAGTTCAGAAGTTGCTGAAAACTTCAAAACCTCTAGAATTAAACACATATTTGTAGAAAAAACACCACACGCAGTGACTTTTTTTCTCTAATACGAAATCTCTGGATATTTGTGGTTCCATGACTCTTGAAAAGCATGCCTGTAACAAAACTTTCCACAAAACAACGCCCCCAAGTGCAGTAACATTTGCTCTGTTCCTTTCGTTATGTTCACTGTCATCATTAAATGCTTATTTCAGCATTCTACCTGCTAGCTCCAGATGTTAAGAGGAAAATTTCTCTGCTTACCTGGTAATTCCCTTTCAGTAGTAAGGTCCACAGATCCATTCAGCCTGTTTGAAGCTTGGGGGTAAACCAGACTCATCAGTCATCAGCATCAAAAGAATCCCATCTAAAGAGATTCACCCCTCCCCACATCAAAAGTTTCTAAATCTAAAATAAAGCTATTCTACTTTCTTGCATTATAGACTGTGCAGTTCTCTGAAAAAAGGAAGGGGGCTGTGAATAACATGGATACTACGAATCACTATATTACAATGATCTTTTGTTGAATCCTCAGGATTTAGAGATCATGTCCAAGTAGGAGACCATCCGTACATTCCAGAGTAGGGGGGAAATAAAGATTGCGTATAGCAGAAGAAAGCTTTTCTATTTGCCACACTAGAGTTCAGGCAAAGAACTTCTAAAACACTTTACCTGCCAATCAGTAATAATCTCATACTTTAAACCTTAGCATCAAAAAAAAAAAAAAAAAAAAAAGCAATCTTTAGCTTTTCAGATAAGGCTGCTGAAAAAAAGAGTGAAAGCTAAAACTGGATCTGAGTTAGATGTTTGGTGGGCTGATGGCAGCAGGCCTTAAATCATTCAGATTCAGTAGTGAAGCTCTGCACTTTGCTTCAGCCATTAAAGAAACTTTCTGATTTTGTTGTCTCCACAGATTTTGACAGATAACTGTTTTTTTCAAACTCTCATTTCATGCTGAAAGGACTGGTTTTATGTCTAGGGCCAACTCCTTGTGAAGCACCCATCTGAGAGTCTGATGCTAGATGCACATGAAAAGCTTTCAAAGAAGGTACTTGGCCTTCATTCAGGCCTAAGAACCACAAATAAATAAACAAACATACAAAGCTGACACAACCTCTCTTCTCTTTCTAGACATTAAGCCATGAGAGCACTGTGTGGATCTCTAAATTCACAAATCATTGCTGGTAAAAAGCCAGCATCACAGTGGGCTGGTGATGGTGTTGAACTAACCCCACAGCTAACACTACAGAATGAACATGTATGGACAGAGAAGCTGCTGGGGACAGACAGACATTAGGTTATTCATACTACTATAAGGTATGCCCTAGGAAGCCTTACACACAAACACCCTGATTTACCCAAATACTCCTACATACCAATACTCTGATTTTTGAATTTCAGGAAAAAGTCATGCCCTGTGTTTTGGGTGTTACATGAATAAGGAAGCACTGAAGAAACATTCTGAAAGCAAGCGGACATTCCTAAACACCACCGATGGTGCGAGAACAGGTTATGCTTGCTCGCTGAGCAGCTCCACAGATACCCATGGTCCTGCAGAACAGGCAAGGAAATTAGACTTGCTCTCATTAAACTGAGAAATGCTGTAAAAGACATTCCCACTCACAGCTTAAATTGTGTAACTTGTCTCTCCAAACAGTTCAGCTAGCCCACCGGACAACTGCTCCAAGCTTCACCCACCATTTCGTTAGATAAAATACCTCACATGCATTAGCATTCACTGTTTTACTCCAGACAGCAACCGTACCATGGGCTAAGAGAATACAAATCACAGAGAAACACAAAAAATAGCACTGGTAATATTAAGACATCTAGTCTGTTATCAAGTCCTAAAGCCATGTGTCATACATCTTTCTAGTATGCCCTAAAACAATACATGAGCTTAAAAGAAGAACACTTCATCTAACACAAGGGAAAACTTCCAGCGCATATGCCAGCACTGGATGAGCAGATTGAAGTGGTCACACAAGAAAAACTGACAGGTTAAGCATGGCTCAGCAAAGTTAAGAGGAAGACAAAAGGTTCAATGGAGGCCTTGCCTTGTTCTTCAAATGTCCAGTTGAGACCCTTAAAAATACTCCTTTTGACAACATAAAGGAAAAAAAAATATAAAAGGTCTACAGAGAAGAATCCATAACAACACAGTTAAAATGTTAACAGTAACTTTACATATCGATAGCTGAACAAGCTCAGACACTGGCCTGGGACAGGGAAGTTGAACACTGGCATTCATCTTATACATCAGACCATGTGAAAAGTGGACCAGATACGTGAACTCATGAGGAAGACATACTTCCACTAACGGTTCACCACAAGGGAGTTCAAGTCTCTCATCTGCCATTAGGAAAAACTTCCTAACTAACCTTCAAAGTGTTGCTGTTTGGAAAATATTTGCCACTACTTTCCCTATTTATAACAGCAGGGTAAATTGGCAGTGCCACAAGATTTTAAGTAGGTAGCATTAAAAAAAAAAAATAAAAGAGACACACAATTCATACTGATCACTGTACTACATGAAGATGAATTAGAGATTTCACTGGCTGTACTAGGCAGTTTCACAGACAAGAGTATAAGATCCTAAGAATTTAGGATATATTACCCTAAGTTTCCACATACTCCAGTGACCAGAAGATTGGCAGCAAGCATGTGGACGTCAAGTTTTTCCCAAAACAAGCCCAACTGTAGTAGAATAAATCACCAGTATGTGTCTGCTCACTATTTGACAGATCTCATATAAAGCACATAGGTCCAGCCTGTTCCAACAAATAACACCAAGAATTGTTATCCAAAGCGCACAGAAACTCCAATAAGGCATTTGCAAACATATCCAAACACCTCTAAGAGCCTTACTTGGTCTCTTCAGGCAGAAAGACACAATTAGGATTACTTTCCAACTCCTAGTATTTTTCGGGTCCCAACAAGCGCAGAGGGAAAAGAACAGAGAAGGGAATTAAGAGCACAAGTAGGTAACCTTTGTAAAAGCCACAGAGCATATCACTGTTTTTACCACGCACGAGGCGGTTGGCTGCACCATCAAATCTACTTGCAATAAATCACAAAACTTCTGGGAACCAAAAAAGAAAAGCTTCACTTGTTGGTAGACAGACTGAAAAAAAAAACCACAAATAACTATTACTTATAGATCTAGTGCTAAAAATGGAATAACATTCACTCTCAGAGGTAAGTAACCCATAAGGACTTCAGGTTGCAGTTTAACTGGTTACAAATAAGAACTCTCAATAATATCCAGCTCAAACCAGACAGGATCCCTTTCTCTCTGTCATCAAGATATACCCCAGCAGACTTCAAGAAGTTACATTTTGGTTGGACACCCCATGAGTTTCCCTCATGCCACATTAATATTCTCCTGAGTTGGAAAGCGTGCATCTTTATCCCAAGCTTAGCATTGACTTCCCAACTACCATATTCACACCGATCGTGAATACCCTATGAGTCAAAGACAACGGCCCCACACATTTGTCTCTGCTTCTTTAAGAATAAATCTGACAGCCAAAATTTCTACTAATGAAATGAAAGGGGTTTTGTAAAAACACAATATTCATATGCTAAATAGCTATACTGAGAGTGCTTCCCAGATCAAAGCGGGCCTGTCGGACTTGAATAAAAGCCTAGCCCTCCAGGAGAATGCACCAACACCACCAGGAGGAGATGATCAGAGGGCTGGAGCACTTCTCCTATGAGGACAGGCTGAGAGAGTTGGGGTTGTTCAGCCTGGAGAAGAGAAGGCTACAGGGAGACTTCAGAGCAGCCTTCCAGTACTTCAAGGGGGCTACAGGAGAGATGGGGAGGGACTCTTCATCAGGGAGTGTAGTGACAGGACAAGGGGTAACGGGTATAAGCTGAAAGAGGGCAGATTTAGATCAGCTATCAGGAAGACATTTTTTACTGAGTAGGTGGTGAGGCACTGGAACAGGTTGCCCAGAGAAGCTGTGGATGCCCCATCCCTGGAGGGGTTCAAGGCCAGGCTGGATGAGGCTTTGAGCAACCTGGCCTGGTGGGAGGTGTTCCTTCCCATGGCAGGGGGGTTGGTCCCTTTCAGTGCAAAGGCTTATGGCTCTTCCCAAAGCCAAGTGAGGACTTCTTAGCTTCAATATTGAGAACCACTGGTTCTTAGCTTCAATATCAAGAATTGGATACAGGCTTTGAGGAAGGATGGGTTATGCTGCTCTGCTCTGCAACAGTTCATGCAGGGCTGAAATACTACCACAGCATTTCCCTGGACTGCTTAGGATCAATAACAGGTAAATTCTTACCCTTATTCTTGCACAGCTCCACATATTGACATCTCTAGAAATGTCTGGTATGCCCATTCTAAAATAAGTTGTTTCTAGTCCTTTGCTCCAAAACAGAGGCTACAGCCACTCACACTACCAAATGACAGGCAGGACAACCAAGAAGCCAGAGCCAGTGCAGCCAGCCAGTGACCTCTCAGGGAAGCCAGCAACCTTCTTCCAGCTCCTGCCTACAAAGCAGCAGTCCACCTCATGCTTTGGGAAGCGTTTCAGCTTGTCATGTTTCTTCTATTCATTTTCAGAATCAGGCAGGATCCCAAATTTTTCGCCTTGGTTTTCAGTAACTGCAAAGTCTGAACAAGTCTGTTCTTAGCTGCTAGTGCTGCAAAAAGTTGCATGAAAAGTTTTGTGAACTTTTACAGAAAAGGCAGAATGTCACAAAAGCCCTGGCCCATGCAATTTTTCAGTAAGACTTTGCCATAGTCACTGGGCACATGTTAGCTGTACCTGTTAGTGCTTGTGGAAGGTTTCAAAAGACATTTTCCACTTCTGTTGCTGCTGGAGTGCTGCCAGCTGACAGCTTACATACCCATGGGAAGTGGCTAACGCAATGCTGGTCTGAACTTGACTACAGCGCAGGAGCTCTTAATAATAAGATCCTTTCTGGAGTACTCCTCTGTTTAGAAACAGTTGGGTTTTACTCCCCAAATAATCCATGTTAGATACATTTCACTTCACGAAAAGCCTCCACTGATACTCACAACTCAGCAACCGAGTCACTGCAGCTTTCTGAATAAAGATGGAAGTGGTTCAGTGCACAGCAACTCAGAACAACAACATGGGCACAGTAACCATAAAGGCAGGTACAGATTAAAAAGAAAAAATGCTGGGGGCAGGGGTGCTGGGGAGGGATGTGGAGAACAAAAAGATAGAGAGCAATCAGCTGCTGCAAGAAATTTCAAATTCTCCAAAATTGTATGTTTCCCAGCAAAGGAACAAATGATAAGTTTTCCGAGTTAAAGCACAGATATCTTAAGTTCAGTGAAGACTATTCCTGAAGCTAGAATAGCAATACAGACTCTTCAGCATGGAAAAAAACACCTGGGGATACATTAGAAAACAACAAAGGCATCAACGGCAGATCAAGTGCATAGGGATCAGCTGCTCACTGTCTCTACCACTACTAGACACCATAAGCAAGGTAGGTACAGCCAGCCTCAAAAAAAAACCAACAACAAATCAATGCAATAGGTAATAGACGTGTGCAGCTATTTGCCAGGGAGAATGTTAAAGATGTCTACATAAGCTCAAAGGAAAACTGGACAAGCACGTGGAAGAGAGATTCATTATGGGCTACCAATTAGACAAACCAAAATCCAAAGTCCAAGAAATCCTCTGAGCCAGAAACAGTTGGGATGGAAAGAGGAATAATCAAACACATGCTTTTCTTCTTAATCCTCACTAGGCATACGTTTACTGCAACTGTAGAAGGAAGCTTGGCTACATGAGCCTTTGATCTGAACCAGCATAGCCATGCTCACATACTCAGGTGAGGAGACATGGAATTACCTCTTCTTCAAACTGGAAGAGATACCCTTCTCTCTGCTAAGAGGGGAGAGATTTCCCTTTTACAAGTGCAGATGTTCATTTCAGTAAAAATTACACAGATAAACAATGTTCTTTTTACTTTCCACATGTCTCCACTTCGGAAGTCTGGCCTTGCAACCCTGCTCTACTTTCCAGAGTTAACAAACACACCTTAAAAAAAAAGCTTGTCAAATTTCATCTTGAGAGCTGTTCTGTGAGTTTTCACCTCCACAGCTCCCACTGGAGTTTTTTTCAGAACCAGACTGCTCCTGTAGTTAGGAACCTTCTAATTTCCATTCTGATCACAGCCAGCTTTTACCCATCTGTTCTTGTGCCAACAATTGTCTGGTTTTGACCTAAGCTGCAAACCATCTGACATGTTCACAATAACAGATCAATGGTCTGCTACAATGAAGGAAAGAAAAGGTCAGATCTGCATCACAAAACACATATTTGATTTTGCACCTAAAATTCCAAATTACTCCAAATCCTGGAGAACAGAGTTAAAACATACACACACGCTTCAGAATGGGCGTTAGCCTGCTAATGTCAAGTGAAATTCCAAAGGGATTTTTTTTTAAACAGATCCTTCAGACTGGAAAGAATATAAAAAATAAGTGCAGACCTGTAAATAACTTTATAGGTATATTACATACAATTATGCAAGTAATTTATTCAACAGGCATAACAATAAAGAGAAAATAAATTAAGATGGTAATAAAGTATAAAAAAAACTTACTTTCCAATGTTTTCAGGTAGTGCTTGCAGAGAGATGTCATTTACTGAAAGACACGTTAGATTCTGTAATTCAGGAAAGCTTTCGGGCAACCTATGGAGATATTAATTCAAATCAAGGACATCCAGCAGAAGTATTCACATTCATGTAATACATACTGTAAAAGAGAACATGCAATGGAAAACAAGCCAGTGTTTACCAAACACACACAGAGGGAGGGAGGCATGGCCAAACTCCGTTATGACTCTCAGAAAATTCTAAGGATTGTAGTAAGAAAAAAACCACATGACTTAGAGACTTAAAGTTTCCTCTTTGTAAAAGAACAGGTAATATCCCTGTCTCTTAGACCATCTCTTCCCTGTCCCCAGTTTAAAACTTTAAAAAGATATAGGGCTTGAGAACTTTTTAAGCATCTTAACAATTTTTTTAAAAATCAAACATATTAAAAAAACCTTTTTTACTGTTATTTTCCTGTATCGCCTAGATGGTAAAATAATTAAATGAATTCTTTTTATCCAGGCTTTAGCTACATACCTGCTTACAACATGGCCATTTCCTATTAGCTACTAGGCTGCTCTTCAATTGTTGCTTTTTGAAGACAGTGTGGTCAGACTGTACCACCCACTGCTCACTGTCACCTGGGTTGCACCAAGCAGCTCAGTCTGAAGGTGCACAGGTGACAGGGCTGGGTAAAAGGGGCATTGAGGTAGAGGAGGAGAAGCCCCTAGCCCAGCCATCCAACTTCTGCTCAACCCTCAGAGCGTGCAACCTAAGCTCAAGCTCCTGCTCTCCCCATCACCCAGCTCAAGGCACACAGTATGACCCACAAGCAACTAGCCAAAAGCAGATGCACGGGCAAATACAGCTGTGCACGATGGGGAAGGGGAAAAAGACAAATTATAACGGGACAGGGGGGGCTTTTCACGTGTTCAACTCCATACTGCGCTGTAATTTTCTGGACCTTATTAACAGAACATGCTCAGTATCTCCAAAATGTGAGCTCCACTGTAACTATTCATCACCATTTAGGTTGTAACAGGTTTAAGACTGGAGTTAAATGGTCCGATTATCTTTTGGACAGCCCTGGAGTGGACAGGTAGTTGGACTAAATGATCATTGTAAGTCCCTGCCAACTGGAACTACTCTATCTATAGCACAGAGCAGACTTCCAGTCCCATCTAAAATAATGTGCCTGCTTTTTACTAATGTAAACCTGAAATCACCCAAAAACAGATGGAAAAATGGTCTGCCACCCACTTTCAATACCACAGGTTCATCAGCGATTAAAGCCTGACAATGAGGCAGCATAATGCATTAATGGTAGGGCATTGACCGGGAAGATCTCCAACTGGCTTTTAAGCTTAGAGAAAATAAGGACAAGAATCAATGGCTAAAAAAAGTTCCAGGATATGACACAGAAAAGGATACCACTACTGGTCTTTCCCTCTCTGCCTGGGCAAATTAGTGCCAAAACCTACATGTTGTTATGTAGGTAAAACTGAAATTCTGGATCTCACCACAGAAAATACCTGGCAACCATGCATGAACAGCTTCTGGTACCTGTCTTTTCTAGCTGAGAAAACTGCTTGGAGTGATATTTTCCAGGACACACATACACTTTGGAGCCACTTTATCAAGAATTTTTAAAATTCTGTTAAACTGTCAACAAAGAGTTATGAGATCTATTTCAACCCCATTAAAAAGCCTTTCAACTCCGTTGCTAATTCTGCTTAGCTGCAGTTGTGTGTTACAACTACTGTTTAAAGAAACACATTATTTGGGTCCCAGGCCTTATTCAGCACACAGAATAGAGAAGGATAACTAGACACTACTACAGACAATTTTGATGTCAATACCACAAGACACAGCTCTGAGCTGTCTGCACTGCACACTGAAGCCTGGGAAAAAGTTATCGGGTGACCCTCACCACTTACGTATCTAAACATCAGCTCAGCGCCACTTTGCTCTACTGGATTTTTGCGGTATTACCATCCTCACCATATAAATGGGCTACTGAGGAACAGGGACTAAGATCACAAGTGTCCCTTTAATACTCAGAAATGTGACTTTCCAGAGAACTTGGGCTGCGCTACGGATGATATTCAAAGCTCACTTCTGAAGAATCTCAGCTGCACATGTGGGAGAAGCAGTCTTGCAAAACCACTGGAGCGGCTTAAGATATTACAGACTCTCCTGTTTGTCAGCACTCCGGCATGCCAGCCAGCCAGCTAATCATGCAAATATTCCTAGCCCATCTCAGTACAAAGCAAGGCAGGTCAGCGAGCGCCTACTGTGAACCCACTGTGAATACTCCGGCTTATGTGACTTGCTCAGCATCACAAAGGCGCTCTGTGGCACAGGCTGGTTTAGGAATCAGATCTCCAAATATAATATTCAAAGGCCTTACTTAACTAGAAGATTGCCTCTTCCTTGCCATCTCCAGCTTCATTTCACTAGATAAATTCCAAATTCTTCAGCAAATGGAACAGAGAAGAGTAAACGAAACTCCTCTTCTGTATCAAAAGTGTGCATAATCCCCGCAGACTGGCAGCAGCCGTAGCAGCCACCGACATACATACTGCATTTTTGCCGCATGTTACTGCATGTCACTGTGTACAAATTGATGGGAGGGTGATGAAATGCTAGTCCAAGCTTTAATCATTAGTAAAAGCCATTATCTGCAGCGGCTGATCTAAAGTTTTTTCCAAATCATCAGGTACCTGGGCTTGTGCCAATGCATTTGTGCTAACCATTGCCTTATCTCTCCCAAGTATGATCATGGTTTTCCTATACATTTAAGAGAAGGAATGAAAATTACTTAAGAGACAACCAGATTTACATTTTTCCTGGTTGGCTAACAAATTTCACCCCCTCCCAGAAAAGATGCACATCACTTTTTAAACATGAACTTTTGCTGCAGTCCCTGCCAGAGACAAACACTGTTGGCAAGATTTCATAGAGAACCTAGATCACAATTTTTAAGGGCTTATTTAAAATTGTAATTGTTACAGCAAGACTGTAATTCTGGTATGGCAAGTACTAAGAAGAAGGTGGAAATTACCTAGTCAGTGGATTCCCACTGAAATCTGCTACCTGTAGTGCTCTGCAGAATGAGATGCTTTCTGGTATTTCAGGAATATCTGCAGAAGAAAAAAAAAAGTAAAAAAAAAATTGTCAACAACAGTACTGCATCTACACTGAAATTACTGCCTCATTACATTCAGCAACTTGCTACTGCAAGGAGTTATCCTGGCATCTTTCAAGACATTTCAGCATGCAAGACGGTTTCACATCCAAGTACACAGTTATCGTGGCAGAGCCATTATGTGCTTTTTCACATCCCGTTTCCCCCTCCTGCTCCACACTTGCCTTCTTGATCCTAGACTACTCACCTGTCCTTGGACTGATCTTTATCAGCCTCTGCCTATCAGACTCTCTATGTGCTAGGAGTATCCTAAAGAGTCAATTAAAATCTGAACTGTGTGTAATTTGATCAATACACACCCACAATCTGTGCTGGCAGGAAGTATGAAGAGAGAGAAAACAAGGGATGGAAGAACAGAATGTGCAAGTCTCTCCACCTGTAACATAACACTTATGGGAGCAGAACCTGCCTCCACCACACTAAAGCCAGTCAATTTGAAAAAATTATTCAGATTGGTAGGTCTCAAGTAAGTGCTAGTACACTATTTCAGATTGCCAGAAAGTAACCAGAGATATTTGTATGTGAAAACAGACTTTTTTTGCAACTATCTTCAACATAACACATCTACCTACTGAAGTCAGGCATGCTATCTTAAAAACAAAATTGCCTTCTGGGCCTCTTACATCAAGCTGTATTTCCATTAGCAGACTGTGGGTCCCCTGTGTAAGTTCTTGTTTACTGTCACTGAGATCAAAAATTAAACAAACATGCTTGATTTCCTTGTTTAACAACTAAAAATCAGACTTCAATTTCCAAGTTTTTTCCTATTTCCATCTTTTCTACAGAGCATTACATCTATGATTCTATGGTCTGCTTCATCCCTTCTTCCTGCCGTCCTCATCACAAAGAATGATCTCTGCTCTCGTGAGACCCCACCTGCAGTACTGTGTTCAGATGTGGGGCACCAACATAAAGACCTGGACCTGTTGGAGAGAGTCCAGAGGAGGCTACAAAATTGGTCAGAGGGCTGGAGCACCTCCCCTATGAGGACAGGCTGAGAGAGTTGGGGTTGTTCAGCCTGGAGAAGAGAAGGCTCCGAGGAGACTTAATAGCAGCCTTCCAGTACCTGAAGGGNGCTGGAACTAGATGATCTTGAAGGTCCCTTCCAACCCAAACCATTCTGTGATTCTATGATTCTGTAATACTTCAGGAAATGTTTTCACGGATTTTCCTCATGCAAGTGGCACCATTGACCTCAGCAGGCATCAGTTATCTAAATATTCTGAAAAATATTTGGAAATTAGGTCTCCTGCTATCCAGCTGAGTAACTCAGAATGGACTGTCTATGTATTTCATTCACCTTTTCTCCCCAAAAGCCGTTCAGTGGAGGAAGAAGGGAGGCAAGTACCTGCTCATCAGGTTCATCTCTGGCTAGGTGATCTGATCAAATGAGTCTGTTTTGAATTATTCCCAGCTCAGAACTGAGCACAGAGCCAGCAAGAACATCTGCCAAACCCACAGGTCACCAACTGTGAATGATCCAACAAAAGGGCAGTACAGGAGCACCTTCTGGGAACCTTCTTCTGTTTCCCACCTGAACGGGAAGAGCTGGAGGGAAGAAGATGGGCACCCCCAAATGGGTTTGACTCCATCCCAACAGATGCTTCCTCTTGGAACGGAAACAAATCACTCTTATCTCACGACCCCCAGTGTTCCCACTACACTCACCGGGCACCACTTTGGAAACAGAGGGAGAAATGGTTCCTAATGATTACGAGTAGCTCTGGGGTGGTCTAATCACTAACCTCAGAAATGCACTGCATATTCAGAAAATATATTCACTGTTACTAAATATCTAAGTAATGAAGAAGAGACGTGAATACCCACAGTGCGAGGCATCAAAAAACCAAGCCGTGCTTCCACACCACCAGACAAAGGTGAGGTCTGCATGGAGTGCTGTGCGCAGCACAACTAACTCCCTCAGTACACTTGGTGGAGGACAATAAACTACTTTTAAATCTACACAAACCCTAAGGCCCACCAACAACAGTAGCTGCCTCATAAAATAGAATAGGTGACTTTAGAGACTAAGTCCCATCAGAGATGTTTTGTGTGTTTTTACCCACCCACTCCTCCATAACAGCTTTGGTATTTGAGGGGAAACAGTAGATCTTTCCCAGAAATACAACAGCAATGAAATAAATTTATAGTGAAACATTAGGTAAGGCCTTTCAGGTTAGAAGGGACAGGTCGCACTGACTCCTTTGTGCTGGTTTTGGCTGGGATAGAGTTAATTTTCTTCATAGTAGCTAGTATGGAGCTATGATTAGGATTTATGCTGAAAACAGCGATGGCAACACAGGGATGTATTAGCTATTGCTGAGCAGGGCTTACACAGAACCAAGGCTTTTTCTGTTTCTCACACCACCCTACCAGCGTGTAGGCTGGGGGTGCACAAGAAGCTGGGAGGGGACACAGGCGGGACAGCTGAACCCAGCTGACCAAAGGGTCATCCCATACCATATGATGTCATGTTCAGCATACAAAGCTGGGAGAAGAAGGAAGGGAGGCATATTTGGAGTGATGGCATTTGTTTCCCCAAGCAACTGCTACATGTGATGGAGCCCTGCTTTCCTGGAGAAGGGGAGGCTGAACACCTGCCTGCTGATGGGATTCCTTGTTTCACTTTGCCTGTGCACACAGCTTTTGCTTTACTTCCTAAACTATCTTTATCTCAACCCATGAGTTTTCTCACCTTTACCCTTATGATTTGCCTCCCTATCCAACCCAGGGGGAGTGAGCGAGCAGCTGCATGGGGGCTTATTGCTGGCTGGGGTTAAACCACAACACCCCAAATCAGGACTGAGAGAGCTCACTCCCCTGTAACAGCTTGCCTCACAGAAAGACCAGACCACACCGCAGGCCAGCAGCCTGGCACAAAGACCAGAGAGGCATGGGGACCACAATTCGGGACCCTGCGCAGGGGATATCAGGCCAGAGAGCAACCAAGCCCTGTCATCAGGCCTGTCAAAGTTCATCATGGGTTTCATCTCAAAGCCCAAATCCAGCACAACACATGCCAGTGACACAGTCAACAAGCAGATCCTCCAGGAAGAACCTTGGAAGCAACCATGAAGCTACTGCAGGAGCCACAAGGCTCCTGAACTTAAATTTGGGGCACTTTAACAAGCAGCCTATTTCAAAGTGTCCCATTCATAAATGTCTCTGCTGACCTCGCTTCAGGAGTCAAAACCTCATACTTTATTCCTCTCCTATGGTAGGGACAAACAGGTCTGAAGAGTGGCCTTTGAGTAACCAGAAAAAAAAACAAACATTAAGATTGCCTGATTAAATGATGACCTTAAAGTGATAAATTCTCATAACACTCTAAGTACTTGAAAGCATCTGCCTTCACTAACATTCCAGAAAGTAAAAGTGCTGATGTCATTGCAGGGACAGTGGTCTGTCTTGAAAAATGGATGGTAAATAACTAGTACTTTTTCCTTCTTTCTGTTTTCTTTTTTAAGTATTCATGTAGAAGCATGCACTTTTGAAAGGGTGTTCTAAGAAATAGAAACAGTACTCAGAAACCGAAACCTTCCCTTTCCCTACATAGAAATATACATAAAATCAAAACAAAATCAAAACTGCATTTATGGACAGCAGAGCTGATGGTTTTACTCATTCCAGTCCTCAATGATTGACTGCCACCTGTAGAAGACTGAATTTGTACAACAGGATTATTGATGACAGAGGTCCTACATGCACTCAATAGACATTGCTACTTTTGCCTTGCATTTCAGCAATGACAATCACTGATACTAAGCTCTGCTAACCAGCAGCAAGTAAAGTATGTCATCCACTACCTAGTCCTCATACCATCCTTCCCTGAAAAAGTAGCTGGAAAAGTCCTGAAAGTGGCATCACTATTTCAAAGCTTCTGAGGGCATAGAATAACCCACTCCTTTGCAACCACGCCAGTGTCCACAACTTTTATATATGCATATATGTACACACACACACCTTTTATATACAGATACACACTTTCTGTTTGTGTGAATCATTCCCCCAGATAAGAAACCAAACAAAAAGCCCCACAAAAATCAAAGTTCAAGTAGAAATAACTATCCTAATTTGTTTGGAAAAAAACTAAAATACATATATATATATATATATGCACAAAAATATAAACACACAAAGCAGAAGATAAACTGAAATCTTCAATGACAAATTTTCAGAAACTAATCATGCTGCTGATTTCCTCCACCGGTGTGTAGTTTCCTTGCCATACTGCACATAATTTATCTTCTAGACTGTGACAACCAGAAAATAGGCCTCCTCAGCAAAAACACTTTGATAAGCTTTTTCTGTTACAAGGCTTGGGTATTATCTGTAAAAGCCAACAAGCATCTGAGCTAAGTAAAAATTACTCCAATACAAGATACTACTTGAAATAACACAGTATAGGCACTGCTCATAGTTTGGACACACTTGCAAATTACAAAATCTGTTCTGAAATTAAAAGCACTTGCACAGCCTAGATATGCCAGGCCTTGAAGTCACTATATGAGCAAAAATCTTCAGTGAGAAACGGTACAGGGAAAAGAAGGGAAATTCCATTTCTACGTCAAGCTCTTTTCTTTACATATTTTCCTCCTCGCATTGATACTTTTTCTGTATCCAATTCATTCTTCTCCTCCACCTAACCAGACAAGGGACAGACAAAAATTTAGTGCAACTCTTTGAACTGAGGCTCATTATATACTTAGTAAATTCAACAAGGTTGAAATAAAACTCATTTTAATTGCAAGGCATCTTATAACGACTTCTCAGGCAAAACACAATCAAGTTATGAGCAGACACTTTATCACTACATGTGAAGGGTAATGTAACATTGTGTTGAATAAATGAACTCAGAAAAGGCAAGGAGTATTTTAATATATGACAAAAAAACTTGGAGTGATTACTATAGTGGAGATGACAGAAGCATTGACGTAATCAACTGAAATGTAACAGAGGATATTAAAATATATAAAGAAGTGCTTCTGTCTCTTGATGGATTAAGCAGCTTTCACCATTACTGCTGACGACTCACTTTCGTTACAGACATTAACACGTACATCTCTGCCAGCACCAGCAGCAGTAAGGTTGAATGTTTTTCTTAACGTTGATGGATAATGAGCTCAAATCCTACTTAAATATCTAGGATTCTTCTAATGCTACACACTGACGGATGTTCTACATTTACACAATGCCCCAGATGTTCTGGCACACAGATTGTGCAGCATTACTAACAATAAAGCCATAAGCCCTGTGATGTGTGACAATACAAATACACTGGCCACAAAAACAAGTCATGCCAGCAGAAGTGGATGAAAATCAAGCTTGAAAGTCATGTATATAAGAGGGCATACTCCCCACCCCCCCATTCAAAACACCTCTTCATATGTTTGTTGTTCTAGTCTGCACAAGAATTTGCTAACCATCTATGGAGTACTGTACAAGTGACTTAAGAGCTAAGGTTGACACTAGGGAATTCTGTACTTTCTGAATGAGAAAATTACTTCTAAAAATCCTTTTGTCTGGTGCTAATCTATTTTTTTGTTGAAGATTTTCACAAAAGCAACCTCTCTCAATCCCCATTCCCCCACTTTCCTTCTTCTGAAGGCTGGGGGGTGGGGGAGAAGACAGCCTTCATTTTAAACTGATAAAATCCTCTGTATGGCACATTTTTACAGCATTGTATATCAAATTTCAAGAACTGACTATATTTTTTGTCTACCCAGAGGCTACACAGACAGCATCCTTTACATGTTCTACGATAGCGAACATAATTTCCAGTACCTAACCAGTACCAAGAGAGCAACAGCCAGGAAGGTCCTAGGCTGCAACAGGACTAGCAGACCAGAGCTACTCAAACAGGGGACTGTAGCTAAAAGTAAAACGTGCTTTCACAAGAACTTGGCCGAAGTCTCTGATGTGCCACATTCCTGAGGGAGAGTTGAGATGTTCAAGAGCCTTTCAGGGAGCATCTACTGGTCACTATTGTATCTTCCAGCACTGTACTTTAGGAGGGCTGGAGCTGGCACCCCCCATACGCCCCAGCAAAAGTGAACTGAACAGCCCTGATCTAGAGTCACAGCAGAAGGCCACCGCCAGGTATGTACGACACAGGCTAAACACCTGAACCACTCAGTGATCAGCAATCCATTAATATATTAAGCAGTTGATTAGATTATACCAAATGCATACCTAGGAAGCCCATTTTTGGCTCAAAGACTGAATTCATGCAGCATTATCCCTCAGGAGAGAAATAGCCAGAGGCAAACCAGATCTCATCCATCTAATTCAATACACAGAACTTTGCCCTTGCCTCTTCTCACACACATAATATACAATATCAACTATAATACATCACACACGGCCACAAAAGGTCCAATAAAGCATCAAACACCACAGTGCTCAAGTGCTTTAGGGGCCCAGAGGTTCTCTTCCCACTTCCACAGAGGTTCCTCTGTGCCACCCACTGCAGAGGGGTCTCTAAGATGCCTGCCCTTGGGAAAGTTCTCCCACCCTGCTCCTCACCTCCTTCACCTTCTCAGCCTGGGAGGAGGAAACTGCCCACTTAGTCAAATACCTTGCAAGAAGGAATTTGTGGTGCAAATATTTGTTTGTCTTTATGAAGGGCTCTTCAGCCGCAAAGCCCAGACGAGCAGGCTGTCGCCACCACCACATCTCTCTGCCCTCCCCAAAGCGGCTCTATACAGCTCCCTGAGGCTCCGTCTCCACCAGGGGAAGGGATGGAGGAAGGTCATTCATCCTCTCCTTCCATTTCCACACTAAAATCATTACAATGATCTGACAGGCTTCCTTTTTTTTCCAGAAACTAGAAGGTTTTGCTACTAGACCTAAAAGCCTTTAGGCTTTGCAGTAATTGACCTCTTTAGGTAAATGTTATGATTTCTGGAGAACAATGTGACAGGAGTCACGGGGTTCTTGCAACGTCTATTGAGATTAAGTGGCTGTTGCACAGGTTGTAACATTTTCCTCTTCAAACTCTGAGGCTGAGGTTATAGAAAATACAAGAGACATGACTCACAGAATCACAGAATGTTAGGGATTGGAAGGGACCTCGAAAGATCATCCAGTCCAATCCCCCTGCCGGAGCAGGAACACCTAGATCAGATCACACAGGAACACATCCAGGCGGGCTTTGAATGTCTCCAGAGAAGAAGACTCCACCACCTCTCTGGGCAGCCTGTTCCAGTGCTCTGTCCCCCTCACTGGAAAGAAGTTTTTTCTCATATTCAAGTGGAACCTCCTGTGTTCCAGCTTGAACCCATTGCCCCTTGTCCTATCACTGGATGTCACAGAGAAGAGCCTGGCTCCATCTCGTTTAAAATCTGTTGCTACAACTTTAAGGAAAATTCACAGGCAGGTTCGGGTTGGGTTTTCTCAACTAAATCCCTTACTGTATAATTAACAAGGAACTGAAGCAAGGATGCATCTCATTCCTCCTCCTCATTGCTTCTAGACATGTCTCTTTTCCAAGGCAGGAGAGGAGCAGGGAAAAAAATCCTCACAAAGCTGCACTCCATGGATACATAGATATTAGGCAATTCACTTGAAAGAAAACTGTGTGGGGGCACAAAAATAAGATGGTTTTTGAACAGATAGCATGAGGTCAATCAGACTGTCCTCAGAAGCAGTAACAGAGGACCAAGAGCTGTAAATTGGAACCAGGAGGAAAAAGAAGAAGGCAGGGGGTGGGGAAAGCTCAAAGATCAGATCACAAGGACACAACAGTTCCAGGTGAATTAAGTGGAAGAGCCCGAGTTCAGCAAGGAATTTAGGTCTTCTACCTTTTTACTGATACAAAGCAATGAATAGTTTTAACAAGGCTCAGAGACAATTTTACAAGGATTTCCATCATGCACCTCAAAGCAAGCAGGAATTACTTTTAGTCTGAGAAGCAAGGAAAAAAAAAAAACCTAAAAACTAGTATTTTACCTATGAAGCCATGAATGACAGAAAGTGTATTAATTGTTTTAATACAAAAGTTACAGATTTCCTGGATTAATTCTTCAGTAACTTCATAGTCATGGCACCTAAACTTCTCAACAAAAAAGAAACCAAAACCCAAGCAACTCTGTGGATACAAGAACTAACAAAACCCGTTTGCATATTGCTATTTTATGGTCTCTAATCTAGATTATGCAGAAAATGAGGTATTTATTTTACATCACTCCCATATGGATTGCCTGATGGTTAACACTTTAGCTGATACTTCAGCAAGCCAAAGGTTTCTGTCTCCAACTTCTGCTGCTACTTTCAAAACAAACCAAAAAAAACCACCCACCACTAAAAAGACCTAAAACACAAACAAAACCACCACCACCCCCAAAGAAAAAACAAACAAAAAACCTCCAAAATCCATAGCTTTCTCTTGAATTTGGATTAAACCAGACACTGTTGCTAGATGCACATGCAAGTACCTTAGAAAAAACAGTTAAATCTGGCAAAATACACCACAATGGAAAAATCCACTTTTCTGTAATCTATTTAAAAATAACACCTTCTAAACTTTGCTGATTAGATTACTTCATCATGAAATTTCCCTTATCTTCCCTTTCCCAATCACAGTCAGCACCTGCCGCTTCTTTCTTCCCCTCCCTGACAAGTCTTGCCCAGTGATGAGGTCCAGTTTCTCTTCTCTCACCTCCTCAACCAACTTGCTGAAACCAAATTCATTTGAATTTTAGTGACACAGACTCACTGATTCTAATTTTTACTTTATTTCTTCTAAAGCAAGCAATAATTTCTACACATCAGTGGGACTGTGCAGTGCTCCAGAATCTAAAAGCAATTTGCAGTACGCATGTTTTAATTCCTCAGTACCCTGCTTTGTGCTTTGATCCCTAAGCTTCACCTGTAAGACATGAAGATGGTAATGCATAAGCACAGGTTTTAAACAAACCTCAAGGTAGGAATAGGAGATAATACAAAGAAAATATATGTCACTAGAAATCAGTGTAGAAAAATAAACAAAAAAAACCTCTACACAACTGCTAGCAAGCAACCATCTGAAAGAGTGAAAAATTCTGTTATCTCCTGCAACAAGGGAGCCTTGCTTTCATTAGCACAAAAAAAACCCATGAAACCAAAAAACTATCACTGGCCTGACCCAGGCTAAAGTTTCAGATCACCTGCAGTAGTGCTCTACCACCATACAAACCACAATAGCCTCTGGCTGTGCCCAGGTGTTCGCAGCCAGGGCTGCAGTGAGCGCACTCACGGGATGCTTTCTTGTACCAGCTGAGACATGTCCATGCAGGAGTAGGAGAGCAATTCTTGTTTGTCCCTAAGCACGCACCTGGACACAAAGCCATTCTGAAGGCAAACCAGCAACATCCAGCAGTTGCATATGTTAATAGAAATGATGCATTTGCCAACCGTACTGCCATACAGCACAGTGTGTTGCCTTTTTTTTTTTCTTTTTTTTTTTTTCTTTTTTTTTTTTTCTTGTCCCCTACGCAAGAAAGTGTCAATTTACATTTACTTCTCAGCATCCTGGGTTTTACTATTTACCACCAGACTTGTACCAGCACATTTGTGTGGTGGCAGGCTGAGAGAGGAGGACTTCAGGGAGAAGGCCTCTGTTCAGATGCCGTGGAAGTGCCGCAGAGGAGGACAGCTGGATCCAAGGTGAGACCACAGGGCAAGAGCAGCAGCTGTTCGATGAGAGAGCAGAGCCCATGTGGGCTGCAGGACAGGATCAGAACACTTGCAGTGCTCCTGCCTAATTAGCTTATGTCCTCACTGTAAAATAGCTGGGCCATCAGCCCAGGCTGAGTCAAAACAAGCGTTCAAGCCTTTCCTCTGACAGTATTTCTAGTGTGAAAACACTGGTTATCCTGCTTTCTGTGGGGGACAGGAAAAAGGGGACACTTAACCACTTTGTGGGCAGAAGGGAGGTAATGCTACAGAACAGATGACAGGTTTGTCTTTGAGAGCAGATAGCTGAATTTAAATGGGAAAGCATGGCTATGCATGCATTGATGCAAACAAGCAAGCTGAAGCCCCAGAAAGCAAAGCAAGGACTACACACCATTCTCCAGTGGCACGGACTGATGCTCTGCACAGTCAGCTGCCACTTGCTCACCCGGCCTTTTAAGGAAGCTTTAAATGACTTGTTGAACACAATGTACCTATCACACAATACACAATGAATGTAGTGTCCTGAGGATGACTAAGATCTCAAAAGAGACTTTTCATTAGCAGCTAAAAAGAATAAACACTTCAAATAAAAAGCAGCCATATCAAACCGCTTGCAACTGAAAATAAAACAGTTAAACACCGTTGCTGCTGATTTTTGAAAGTATCCTGATAACTGAAGACAAAACAAAATAAAAGTTTCTAAGTCTGCAGCTATAATCCATTTTGGAAGTATGGAAAAGGTAAGAGTAAAGCTCATGGAGCATTTCCGACACTGGCCTGCAGCTGCCAAAGACTGACCTCCAAAATCTTGGGCACTGCTCGGACCATCGGCCTTGCATAGCAGCAATTCTCTCCTTACACTACAGTGTTGTGACTATTGAGATGCTTCTGAGGAACCAAATCTACTGTTAGGGTAATCCTGAAGCCACATATTTATCTTCTGTGAAATCTGTAATTATTTTCACATATATAATAGCATATTTGCTATAATATAGCAACTGTCCTGAGAGAGGATGTTGGAATGAGAATATCCTGATGTCACAGAATAGAATAACAGAATCATAGAACAGTTTGGGTTGGACAAGACTTGTGTCCAGAACAACTGCACCATCAGTACAGTCATAAACTCAGTTTAACCAGAAACTACAGAATTAGATAGCAACTACTATATCATGTAGCCACAATCCATCTCTACAGTAGGTATGAAACTGTACACATTAAACAAACAGTATTAGTCTTACTGGATATCAAAGTAAAGAGATTTTGGTACCAAGCATCATGCAGAGTCAAATATGGCTTAACAAGGTCTGCCCACACACAGATCTGCCCATCACTAGATGTCTCTGCAAACCCATTGCTCCTCAGTTCACAACGTAATGGATCTCCGCTGAGAGCAGAGTCAGCAACAGAACCAGCACAATCCATCTACAAAGATTATCAAAATCCATTTAATTCTCCCATTGTGCACACTCTTGCATCTTTTCCAGTTTTGAGACTCTGGGCTTTACACAAGACCAAACAGCAAGGTTACAGAGCACTGCCATGGAGGAACAGCTAACTGGAATCCCCTTACCTGCTGCCAGCTCGCGAGACACCACAGACAGTGAAAATCGGCCAGTACACAGCAACTACGTGGATGCTACAGGCTTGCATGGCCAGGTCCTTGGTAGGCACGTTCAATGGAAGCAAGAGGAGCAGCAGCAGAGAAGCCTGCCAGGCTTTTATTACAGAGACAGCAACACGCAGGCACGCACAGAAGTGCAAGAGGCTCATCTCCTACATAAGCAAGGGGGTTAGTGCTCATCCAAGCAGGGAGTGGACAGCAGGCAGTTCAAATGGCACTTCTGTAGCTAGGAAGGCTAAGAAAGCTACCCCAGTGCCTGATACCTACCAGCCACTGTCCAGTGTGAAAGCTCACAGTGATTCTGTTATCCTAAAAGAGCTGAATGAAACAAGGTGCTGACAATCTGTCAAAGGCTGGAAAAGGTACAGGACGTTAAAAAAAAAAATCCGGACTTCCACACCACACTTGTTAAGAGAAAGTGTCAGGGGGGCGAGGGATTAGCAATTGCTTTCAAATAAAAATACTACAATTAAATTAACAGCTTCAGGGCATTTTAAGGAGCATACAATATCAAGACAAAAACATATCAGTGGAATCTGGAGGATTTAATACTTGTCAAAGGCAAACAAAAAGCCCTCTTCTTGGAGAGGAGGGATACTAAAAAGAAATGTACCATGTCTGCAAGAACACAGCATACATATGCAGCATACATAAACCCAAATATCAGCATGCATTAAATTAACTACAGAAACTTTATGCATTATCCCTCCTGTCTGGAAGAAGCTACAGAACAAGAAAAGCCATTAATATTTTAATGAATCTGGGATAGCAGGGCCCCCAGCTCTAAGAATTCAGCCTCCAGGGGTTGTGCAGAAGGAAAGGGAGGAGGGAGTCAGTGGAGGAAACCTCTGCGGGATGAGCAGCATGGGTAGCAGCTTGCTACAGCTCCTGGGGATCTCAAACAAGCGTCACACACTTTGGGAGAGACGGAAGCTTAATGAAGTGTCAGCCACACACAGCTGCAGAAGGAATAAACTGCAGAAATTTGAGCACATCTTTCTTCCTTTGGAGGCTGCACTTCTTTTCTGAATCAGGGGATCTTTTGAGACTTCTCCCGGAGAGTGCCCAAGTGCTGTGGGAAAACAAATAGCACAGAGGCACTTCGGATTGTGCCTGGAGCACAATCTCCCCTCTGCCATGCAGAGCAAAGACTTGCCCTGAAACTCAATGCAAAGCACAGGAGCCCTACCCAAACTTCAAGGGTCAAGCAAGGACGCTTCAGTGACCCAGTGTCCCTGTAGAGTTCACCAACGATGTGAGAATCCAGGAGAAGATTTACCCAAGTTTGGGGAATCTGAGTGAACCAGAGGTAGTTTCAGACACACAGTGTTGAGCATCTATCTCGGAAGATGCTACAGGGAATACTCCAAGTCTCAGACATGATTTGCCAGCAACTCAAAAGCTCAGGCACCCACTATTGAAACCTTGCATGTCTCTTTTCTTTAGCCTCAGAACTAGTACATCAGCTTTCTGAACAACCTAAGGCTAAGGGGCAGAGATAAACTGCACTGCTAAATAACCTTCAAAGTGTTCACCATCACTACACTGTTTTCTTAGCACAGCTACCCTGCCCTTTGATATTCCCATTCATCCATTCAACCTTTGCTCAAATAACAGCCTCACCCTGACTAGAAAAGCACAGTGGGGATGCCTCCCAGGAAATGTGCACGAACACATAACCTTGCAGAGGAATAAGAAATAGCATCAACATGCAAATAATCCAGGAAAAATTTAAGATTATATGGCTCCTAGCCTTCCCCAAATCTTTCTCCTTCTGCACTAAGGCTCTCTCACCTTGCCCTCCCCAGACTTCTCTCATGTACACCCAAGATCACAGGAGCATCAGCTTACATCTGCTGAAGATTTCTGAGTTTTACTTAGAAGTTCTAGATTCATTTATTAACCAATAACTGCTTAAAGGATTAACTATGTAGCACATTTTTAACATATACTAGCATGCCTCGGGCATCTTTAAAAGTCTGGGAATTTAAGAACACCACACTTAAGAGTTTCCCTGTTCACCTTTCCTGAGTGCCTATGAACCAGGGCTATTTACACAGCGTGTAACACCGCATTGCACAGGCACCCAGAGCTACCTCCGAAGAGTCAGGAGAGATCAATCCCACCTCCAGGTGCAACACCCCACTGCTGCACAGAACACAGCTGGCCACTGCAGCCTGGAAGCGCACCCAAGCCCAGCCATACGATACACCCACCATCTCATGGAGCTTCAAAGATCATACACAGACCAAAGGATTAGAAAGTATGAGAAAGGAAGACAGGTTACCATTTTATTATGAGGGAAACGGAAGTACTTTGTTTATTCAGAATCCTTTCCTCCTCTTCCTGTGATGAAAGGTTAAAGTAGAAAGGGCTACTCCTGTACACAGAACGTCATGTGAATTTATATTTGCATTTTTAAGCTCTTGAGGAAACAGAATGACCAGAACTGAAAGCAATTAGTGCACTGAACCAGACAGCTAACACAACAAAAACCACAGAACAATGGTCTCTTATTTCCGAAGTTCAGATGTCACCATCACACTTTCCTATTCAGGCAGCATACTGCATTTTGAAAAGCTGGGCTGTTTTTCTCTGCCTGAAAGGAATACAGAGAGTTCCGATTTTTTTTTTTCTAAGTACTTTGGTAGTCAGAAAAACAAAAACTGATGGAGGGCAAACCACAGCACAAGAGAAACCTTTGTCAGGTTAAGAAGCTGACATATTGGAAGATGGGTTCAAAATACAAAGGTAAGAAATGAAAACACTGTACATCTCCAAAATCTGAAGTGAGAATTTGCCCTGCAGCATCCCAGATGGTGTGTGTTTTGCCTTGTAATTTGAAGAGCTGTGAGATAACCATAACATGACGAAAGAGCAGAAAGTAACATCAAGTCATCTTCTGCACCCTCGCATGGTGCACTTTTCATTTGAAGAGTCAAATCGTGCACTGTGACATGATTAAGCAGAGGGAAGCAGTATCAGTCACCTTCTGCAATGAACCACAGAGAAGAGAAAGTAATGCAATAAAACAGGAGACTAACATTGAACCTTGGATATAGGATAGCAATTGCTCCCTGTCACCTGCCCTAGTCCAGCCCATCACTTGAGAAAACACTTCCTTGGAAAGTAACTTCTAATGACACACGCACCACGCATCCACCCAACCATAAATGTTCACACCATCTGTTCTCCTTACAGTTGAGCTCTCAAACCAGCTCCCAAGTCAGGCTCACAAGAGCTGATGGCTCTGATCCACCAGCTCTTTTGGAGCTAGTTATTCATTCGCAAAGAATTACGAAGCCAAGAGCACTTCCTTTTGTGTAAGGTCTGTCACAGACAGCATCCAACTCAGCCAAACTCAGTAGCCAAAATACAGAGTCAATTAATGCTTGTGTATTTCTAAAATGTTTTAACTGATGTGTTGTCTGTCAGATTTTTTTTTCCAGTTTTCTTCTCTTACAAGGTTTTGCAAATGTGAATAAAATTATATGCTTCCCTGAAATTTTTCAGCAACTGCCTGGAGACTCATTACACTTCATCAGTTATATCACCTGACAAAGATGGCGTTAAAAGCGCCAAACAAATAAAGATGCAAATTTCAGGTAGTTACAGGAAGGTGAAGCGGCCACTGAATATTCTTCAGTGGTAAAGGGTCAATGTGAAGTTAAACCATAAAGAAAAAAAAACTCCCTGCTGCACTTTTTCTTCTCTTCAATATTCAGTTACATCCCTCACTTATTTACAAGGTTACACAACCTTGCTCTCTCCCATCCTATCCATCACACCTCAGCAAGTATTTTGTGCATATTCACTACACATAAGGAGCTAAAAATAGCTGAAAGTTGCCCTAATTTGGTAACATGGATTCACTGTTTCTAGATCACTGAGTCATGAGGCTGCCTAAAGGTGACCCACCAGCTGCTGAACTTCTTGAAGAACTGCTAAGTTCACCAGGCCACAAAAAAAAAAAAAGTTATTACTCCATCATAGCTCAGGACAATATAAGTAGCAAACATTGCAACCAAATGATAAACCCATGTGGTTTCCAACAACACATTTTAAAAGACAGTTTCTCTCAGCATCCTTTTCTGAATTTCTCGCTGCAGGTGACAAACAGAATGATTCTTCTTCCAGATGCACAACTAGAAATACCAGCACCCTGCCTCCTGCTAATCACAGGTAAAGAGGAAAGCAGAGATAAAGAACTGGACTTCTAACACATAGGCACCCTTTTTTTGGACAGAGAGGAGGTTTTTTCTTTCAACCTTTTTTTTTTTCTTAAATTCTAGGCATTTCAGAGACCTTGGAAAAGAAATCAACGTTGTGACAGACACCCATATAAAAACAGGATGCAAAACATTCTTTAAACTGGAAAATAAAGTAGGCTCTCAGAAAGGCAGAACTACATACAGTCAAGCGTTATTTTATTACTGCATTTCCACTATGGGCTCTCCTCTGCTCTTTCCCTCCTCCCCATCTAGAACTACTGGCAAATCCATGAATTACACAGAAAAGTATTCTGCAGGACACAGATAGAAACTTCACAAGCAGAAAAACCCTACTAACCCCGTTTTATACACCATGTCATAGGACAGTACAGAATCAAACAAATTAACACTGGAGCTTACCATTTCGAGACAAATCAAGTTCCACCAGCTGCATGAAATTCGCTATTTCTGGAGGGAGCCGCTGGATTTCATTATCACTAAGTCCAAGTCTCTGCAACTTCACAAGTTGGAAGAAAGGCTGAAAGAAAAAATTCCATGTCAGAAAATATTCACATAACTCACATATAAGCATGATAAATTATAAGCAGTAACTGGAAGCTGCTTTCAAAATTTGAGCTAATTAAAGTTATTGTTTAAAATCAGTTACGCAGAACTCTTACAGACCTGCATCAGAATGAACATTTTAATTTTTACATGCAGGCTATAATCTGTGTTTTACCTAAAATGAAAACGTCTTTAAAAAAAAAAAAAACAGCAAAGCTACTATGACAGTAGACAGACACTAGTGGCATCCAGAGTGCCTGCTTCAAACCATTAATGGGGTGAGGTTACCCAGCAGGGTAATTAAAAGCATCCTAATTACACACCAGGGCTCATTAGGAAGTTAATGCAGAGGGACACTTCTAAAGGACGATCCAGAAAACCCACAGAGAAGGGCTGCCAAGGTCTTCTTCACCAGCAAGCGCCATAACCATCTAGGTTACAGAGCCAGCCTCCCTCGGGAAGACTTTCTTTCCAGCCTCACACATCCTCCACTCCGCAGCCCAGTTTCAGAAGGAGTACTGAAAGTTGGGCAGGATACGCACAATTCCAGGTCTTCCCAGCCCGGGGAGGAACCCAGCCCTGTCTCTGGTGAGGAGGTGGGCACGCCATGCAGACGGGATGCTAACTTTCCCCTACCCCCTGCTACGGGCTCAGAGGGTCTGGCAGCCCCCAAAACAAAACAACCATCAAAGGAGACAAGCTGCAAGTCAGGTCAACTCCGGGCACTGGAAGCAGCTGGTGACTGAAAGACAAGATGGTTGTTAAAAACCCATTAAGATGTAGGTATCCCTCAGAAAGCCAGAAAGCTGTGCTAATGAAGCCCCTATCTCACCCCAGCTTTCCTCTCTTCCAGGCAGGCCTTTGAATGAGCATGACTGCAACCAGTGAGGATTTGTGCAGAATTAAATTACCTTATATACAGTTGTCTTGACCATAACTGACCAGACTCCTCAAATTTTGAGAGATTTTTGTGCCCCCGGACGTCACAGGCATTTTTGCCCAGCAGTCAGAACCTCTGCATCCACCTCACCTGCTCCAGCACGTGTGCGTGCCTCTGCCCTCGCGGGTTTTGCCCCTCAGGGTAACTGGACGATGCTAGTCAGTTTGGGATATCTGCTTACATTTAATTCCTGGCAATCCTTTATTGGAAATTAGCATATACTTATTATTATTTTATTTTTTTTTAGGTGCTGGAGTGTGTGCTCTGAATGTCACTCCGCTCTGTCTTAGACTGACACAGAAAGGGACAGTAAGACAGGGATCTTACTAGGACACAAGGTAAAAGCACAGTCTTACTACTCCGTGTTATGATACAGGTTTTGAATCTTAGTTTGAGTGTCTCATACCCAGGATCACAAATCAGGTTTGGCGTGCAAGGTTTTCCAAACTCAGCATCAATCTTTCAATACACATTGTTTTTCCTTGTCACAGAAAAATAAAACAACTGAAATTAACGTGTTTTCCCTCAAAAACATGAGTTCCTTTCAGGGAATAAAAAAAGATAGAGCTTTAAAAACCTTATAAACACTCAGCAGTCAAAAGATGCACCAGATCTGAATGCAAAAATTCAAAGGCATTTTTTGAGTCAGAATGGCACTCCTTCCCCCTTAAAGTATTAAAGGCTTTTGATAATAGAGTAGAAATTGTAAGAGGAAGATAAAAAAACTTTACAGTTCCACATTTCTACTCCCTAAAATATTACCATTAAAATATCCACAAACATTTTTTAATCCTTCTTTGTTCTCACAAAATCCATAACTACATTTTCATATCATTAACATTTTATCTTCTAAAACAAATGCATCCCTTTTGATAAATATTTATTAATATGACTAAAGCAAGAAACCATCAGAAGCTTAAAAAAGCACTTAAAGATACTTTTGTGAAAACACAGGAGGAGGACCCTCCACAGAAGTGATCCCTAACTGTCCTAACACTGTCCAAAACAAATACTTGCCAAAAAGTGTTCCTCAGCCAGTGTGCCGCTGCTAAACTACATGACAGCTATAAATATTGATGTTCTACTACATATCTTCTCATAGCAAGAGTTGTCCTTGCCAGAGATGCTCTACAATGGCAAGTGGGAAAAGACAGAAGGAACACGGTTAAAAAACAGAAGGGACATAATTAAGAGACAGAAAGAGCACGGTTAAAATAGAGAGCAGTCATCAAAAAGCTAAGAAGAGCTGGGCATCCCTAGGAAGGTCTGAGGGCCACCATCACACCACATGTCAGTGTTGTATATATTTATTAAATGTGCAGAGCACATGTGTGCAACAAACAAAATTACACAACATTCAAAGGCATTTCTGTTTCTTTAACTTAGTACATAAAAGAAGAATGAACTAGGAGCTTTATTTCTAGTTTGCATAACAATTTTTAATGAATGACACCATTTGCTAGATAAAATCAGAAGCTGTAGTTACGTGAACAGCATTTCTTTGAACTTGTTTTTTTCCTTTAAACTACAGAACTCAGTCTTGCATGTTTACTACATCCTACTCCCCTTTCAGTAACTATTCTTCCTTTATCCAGGGCACATCATTAGTCCTCTAAAGCACTACTGGAGAGGCAAGCACCTCCTTTTTGCCATATTTGTTTTACCAACCAAAAAAAACCACAATTCTCTTTCTTATATAGAGAATTAAGAGCTTACTGAATAGAGTTCAACAGATGTAAATATATATACACACACATATATATACAAATAGCTGTAATTTCTTAAATATATGCCAACCAGAAAACATGTTCCTAATTCAATGGAACAGTACAGTATGTCTCTGAAAAGCCCTAACATGAACCAGAGTGCAATGGGGTTGCTGGCCAGAGAAGCCCATCCACCCAGCATGCTGGAATAGCAGGTTTTGACTGCAGACCCGATGTCTCTGTGAGTATCTTGGCAACGCTTTTAATGCTGCTTAGTTTAGCCAGCCTAATTAATAGTGCTTCAATGAGACAAATAATTCCACGAGCACCAGCACTAAAGAAGCCTACAACTCCCTATGTAGTGGCAATTCCCAACCTTCAACTGAAGTTTCTCCTGCTATCAAAGAATTCACAGAGGTTTCTCTTACATGGATTTTCTAAGAACCCACATTTTAAATAGAGCCCTTCTCGCAGTGGGAAACTAACCAAGTCTCTCTCCTCCACCCAGACACACATTTTTTTAAAAAACTTCATTCTGACAAAACTGGGTCAATGTCAGCCAACGGAAGAAAAAAAATAAGTGTGTGACTCACTTAGAAGTATAAACAGACAGTGTGATCCCACAGTCCTCATTTTTATATTTCTTTTTAAAGAATACCACTACAACTGGCACTCAATTCTAGAAATAAAAGTTAACAGAACTAAGTTAAACTAGAAGGACTGATAAAACTACAGACTTTCTCCTGTGAAAGTGGCCAAGACAACACACGTCACCAACTTTCTTTCAATCGTGACAAAAAACAACAAAAAAAATTCATGCCCGAGAATCTTGCCTGAATGCTTCAGGACCTTTCCTGATGGGGAAAAAAACCCATGGAAATAGATGAAAACAATAGGCAATTGAAATAAAAAACACAGGAGGCCACAAAGACCTACTTGCAGCTAACGCTGTTTAATTGGAGGAGCAACATCTCACTGCTAGAGCCTTTGCAGTGCTGAGACATGGCAAACTCCAAACGATCTGGCATAGGTAGCATAACTAAATGCTTACTCTGTTAAGCAAAATATTTCCATAAAGTAGCCATAAAGGCCACTACTAGCAGCAAAGAGAATTAAAATTAGAGATTTTAAGAAATCCGCTGCCTAATTTTCAAGACAAGCCAGCATGAGCAGCAGAAATAAGAACAAGAGAGAAAGGAGGAAGAAAGCTGCAAATTAACTCGGGTTTCAGGGTTGTATTTGCACAGGGTAGAAAAAAAGAGGGTTTTTTTGTGCAGGCACTTGAGTTGTTGACAAGCTTAAAAAAAATTGTGAGTACTCGCTCTTATGTCAAGCCTCCCTTAGACACCAAAATGGATTTTCAACATAGGCATGCTGCTTCAGCTTTTAAGGCTTCTTCAGGAACTTACAGTATTATATTAAAACAAGAATGAAGTAAATTACCAAAATACAGTACATTACCTGGTCCTGTTTCTTAAATAGAATCTATATTTATTTCACCTATTTTCCAAACCTGTAACTGACCAGCTAAAGGATATCTGCACCTTAGAATTAAAAAGTGATGCACCACGATTTAAATGCAGTTTAACTCCTATTTGCATCCCTGCTTCAAATGTCACTTCAGGCTCCATTTTCCTCTCCTGGTTTGTAAGCAAAATCAGTGGGGAAGCCTATGTTTTATCTGTTCACTTCCATTCACCAGCTGTGGCTGATACAACACTCTCCAGCTCCCCAACAAGGTCCCCAGTCACTAGACTACTGAATCACAGGCTTTTGGCCCCTAGAACTTGGGGTTTTTTTGTCTGCACCACTGCATAGCTTCAGCAAGGGAGCAGAAGCAGTCCACCCTTTACTTAGGTGAACACGCTGCTTGGTGGCCAGGACACTATGAGGAGAACAAGGATTAAATCACGCAATGCAGAAGCAGCACTGAATTCAAGTGTTCCACTTCCTGGGGATGTGTTTAACACCTGGGCTCTGGTACAGGCATACCTACAAACACGTTCTCCCCGTCTGTCAGAAGGGCCAAGGCGAAGAGAGAACGGCAAGCCTTTACTCATTCCTTCTCCACCTCCTTTTGCAGAAGACATCAACAGTCAACTTTTTGAAAGACCATCCATAGGGGACACTCAGTGCTAAGGATTCCAAGAGGACAGGACACTTCATGCCCTACACTAACCAACTGGTGGGGCTTCAGACACAGCTTCTACTCTAAAGTCAGCCAGTGAACACACCAGCTCAGAGCCCAAGAGAACCATGGCCACGCCTACACTCACAGAGAGCTGCAACACACCCTGCCCTCAACTCCAGCCTCAAGGCATGCCCAGTCAAAAGCCACAACTAACCTGTAAGCAAAGAACTCTTTATAGGATGCAGTCCTGTACGTCACTGCCTCAAAATCCATCCCAGAGACACCTGCCGCTAGCACAGGCAGAAGCACTGAGGAAAAGCAGCAAGAGCGCTGAACAGGTACACCTTCCTCCAGAAGCACACCCAAGTGGTCGCACAATGATATACTGAGGAAGCTGGATCGTACTCCGGATTCAGTGAAGTCTAGTAAGGAAGTTATCAGCATGGCATCTCCTACAAAGCCTGCTACCAACATCAAGATCCCTCAAGTCCCTCCACCTGCTTTCACCTCCAAGCAGGGACAGCTGGTGAGTGCAACAGGGTTTCACAAATGTGAATCCCTCACGCTCCTTTGGGCCAAACACACTTTCATTGTCAAACAAAGTACTAAGTGAGATACTGAAACGACTGCAGGGACTCATTCACAGTGCAGCACAGCAGAGCCATCACGCAGTTGATGACTGTATCAAAGCACTCGTGGAAGCAGCTAGTGGATTTCCTCTCAAGCCAAAGGGAAATGCAGCAGCAGCTGGTGATGGATCACAGTATGCAGACCTCTGCCCACCTGCTAGCTGGCAAGCTGGCAAATAGAAAGCTGTTCCACACAGCTGAGGTCTGTAATTCTGTTTTCACAAGTTTCATTGCAAAATCAGAACTGCTACAGATTTTTAGCACAGTGAAAGATAGTTTGGGCACGTGAAACAACATTTGCAGAATAGGTTGAAGCTGTACTTTGGTCTTGCAGCATCCTATAATCAACTTTGCCATCATGAATATTAATAGCAGACGGCATAGGGGCAGACATTCAAGCAGGTATCCATACAAAACATTAATAAAATTACTAGATTTCACAACAAGAGAAAGTATTAATGAAAGATCACACTTCATGGGCATGTATCCTAAACAGAACCAGATGTTGCAACTTCCATCTCCCCCTCCAATGGATGCTTTAAAGCCCGATATGAGGATCAGCCAGGCAGAAGGGTTGTGGGAGGAAGAGTCTGCAAGAGACAGAGCAAAAATCATAACTGATGCCCCACTGAAGGTAGCACTCGACACCCACCCACTCCGTTCCTGGCCCCTATTTTCAGAGCACCTGGCATTTTCTGAACTACTGTCATGACGGGCCAATTGCAGGTCCTAGTCTCAGTCATTACCATCCACTTTCAAAAATGAACAAGGGACTATCCACTCTCAAAAACCAATGCACTGCAGCACTGAATCAAAATGCTGCTCTACAGAGCAATGCACTGAACATGCTGCCTCATGCTGCTTCCTAGCAGGCAAGGATTTACTTTCTCTTTTATGTCGGGTAAGCAGAGGCAACAAAGGTTAAAGAGCACTTGATGCCATAGTCAATAAGAGCACAGTGGTGGGAGGGAGTATCTCTGCCTTTAAGAGAGGCCAGAAAACATCTGCTACAATAAAATATGCATTCATTGCAGTTAAATGCATTTGCCATTTGGAGAAACAAAAAAAAAATCCCACATTTAATCACACTAATGAATTTGTAGAGCATATTTTTCCAGTATACAAAATTGTTGGCAGGAGGTAATGCCTTTATTTAGACCAACTGATATAATTAGAAAAATAACTATATATATAAAAAAAAATTATTTTAGAGCTACAGATTTATAATCTCTGCCCACAAACCTTGTCTTATCTGTATACATCACACAAAGAAAGGGATGCTACGAATTTACAACAATACACCCCTCATGGAAAAAAAAAGTTAAATTATTGAAACATAACCACATAATTACTTTCTTTCAGCTGAGGTCAAAATTCAGTAGAACTCAGCTGTTACTAGGTGGGATGTTCAGACTACAAAAAAAACCTGCCATTAGAAAATATTTCAAAATGAAGCAAACTTCAAAACCTTCTGAACAATCTACTGGACATTAACAAGGAAGTCAGACTTCATAGGGGGCACCAGTCTAAGTTCTACCTCTGCTCCCATCAGACTGTGGTCTTTCAAATTTGACGTCAAAAGGCACAGTCTTTTCTTCAAGTCTTAAGCAATACAAGAGAAGAATCCAGAGCACAGCAGAAAAACTAGAGATATTTGTCTGGTAATAAATACTTCAACACAGTGTTTTATATTTAGAGGGATGTTAATATAAGGATCTGATGTTGCTTCTCTCAAACCATTATTTATTTTAATAATTCAAGCATGGATTGCACACCAGCAGTAATTGACTGTGCTCACAAAAAGTTTTTACAAAAGGTAAGTATTCTCAGCACACTGAAGTTGTAAAGTTGCAAGTGTTCTTAGAAAGTATTTTACATAGCATTTGTCATACTGAAAAACAATTCTTAAACTTTCAGTAAGACTACCTTTGCTGTGTCTACAGTCCACTTCAGTTTCACACAGTGGCATCGTTCTCTCTCTGATATTAACTGGAAGCACATGCTTTTTCAAACTGTATAGTAGCATTTCTTCAAGAAATTACAGCAATATGTGCAAAAACACCACAAAACTATCAATGTTAAAAGTAAAATGCAATTAAATCTTTAGGGTGAATAAACAGTGAAAAACATGACAATTCTAGTTGCATCATTAAAAACATCAAAGCTAAAGACAGGAAAAACCCTTGATATGGCCTCAGAACAGCTGAGGGTTCGAAGGGACCTCTGGAGATGATCTAGTCCAAACCCCCTGCTCAAAGCACAAGACACCTAGAGCAGGTCACCTGGGACCATGTGTTTTGAGCACCTTCAAAGGTGGAGACTCCACAACCTCTCTGGGCAGCCTGTGCTACTGTTTGACCACCCTCACAATTAAAAAAAAAAAAAATAAAGTGTTTTCTTATTTCAGACAAAATTTCTGGTTTCAGTCTGTGCCCATTGCCTTTTATAATGTCATGGGGCACCACTGAGAAGAGTTTTGCTCTGTCTTCTTTACAGCCTCTCATCAGGTATTTATACATACCAATAAGATCCCCAGTGCCTTCTTCTCAAGGCTAAACTATCCCAGCTCTTTCAGCCTCTTCTATGACGGATGCTCCAAGCCCTTAACAGTCTTTGTGGCCCTTTGCAGGACCCAGGGCAGTATGCCCATGAATTCTTCTGGGAAGCCCAGTGCTGGACACAGCACTCCCAGTGTATTTTCCCCAGCGCTGGCCAGAGGAGAAGGATCACCTGGTAGCAGTGCTTTGCCTCACACAGCCCAGGATACCATTGGCCTTCTTTGCCACGAGGGATAATTGCTGGGTCATGGCCAACTTGTCCACCAGGTCACCCAGGGTCTTTTTCTGAAAGGCTGCTTTCCAGATGGTTGGCCCCCAGCCTGTACTGGAGAATGGGGTTATTCCTCCCCAGGTGCATGAAGAGCTTTGTATTTCTCTTTACCAAGCTTCACGAGTTTCCTCTCTGCCCATATCTCCAGCCTGTCGATGTCCCTCCGAATGGCAGCATAAACTTTTCTTATCAACCACCTCCAAGCAGATCCCTGAACATGCCAAAGTCTGTTTCCTGTTTCCTGAAGTCCAGGGTTGTGATGCTGCTTTTTGCCCTGCTCCCTCCTCTCAGGATCCTGAGCTCCACCATCTCACAGTCACTACAGCCACTGCAACCCCGACCCTCACATCTCAACCGGTCCTGTCCTGTTTATAAGTACGAGGTCCAGCCGAGCACCCCTGCTCACTGACTCCTTGATCACCGGTGTTAGGAAGTCTCCAATGCACTCCAGAAAACTCCTGCATTGCTTATGTCCCGCTGTGTTGTCCTTCCAGCAGATGTCAGGGTGGTTCAAGACCCACGTGAGGACCTGTGCCTGCAAACATGAGGTTTCTTCCAGTTATCTGAAGAAGGTATCATCTACTACTTCTTCCCAATCAGGCAGCCTACAGCAGATACCCAAAACAATGTCACCCACTAACCCCAACCTGCTCTCAGCTGGCCCATCACCCAGCACAAGGCAAAGCTTCACATATCCCTGCTGCTCTCCCACATGAAGGCCAGCTCCCTGTCCTTCTTAAAGAGCCTGCGTTCATCCCTTGCAGCACTCCAGCCCAGTGAGGTCTATAAATTGAAAAAGGAAATAAAGCTTCTAGATGTTTACATCTTAAGAAGGGATGGTTACAACCCGTAAGCACAAATTTAAACAGAGGTATGGTATGATATCATCTCTTTCCGCAGCAGATTACTGGCCATTGACCAAGCAAGTGTCTTTCAGGCTTATGGTTGCGTAATGGGAAAAACTATGGTGGAACAGTGAAATTTAGTCTAAAAGGTTTTTTCTTCCTGAGAAAGAGGTGTGGTATGGAAAGAACAGAGGGACTTTTTCTTAAGGAGCTTTCACAAGATTTTGGTATGATAACAGCACCCTGGATTTCAACACCACACATAATAAAGAGATACAGACGCTGCCTAAGCCAAATGCCAAGCAGCAGCACACCGCGGCTTCTCTAACACAGAAACTGGGGCACGGGAGGAGGCCAGGGTTTAACCAGGACTCTCAGGGAAGGGGTCTCGCAACAATCAAATAGTTCTACAGAGAAGCTTTAGCACATAACACAAAGAAGGAAAATTACAGATGACAGATACAATCTGTAAACTCAAGAGAAGTGAAATGATTCAGAGTTGCATCAGATTAGGTTTACAAACACTACATAAAAAATCATTCCCAAAAGAAGAAAGCCTTCAGCAGACTCCTAAACTAAGCTAAGTGCATACATAAAATTTTGAATTAATTTTTTTGCCATTAGAGTTTTCACATAAACAACATCTGCAAAAAGTCTCATGGGAAAGTGGTCTTTATCCTTTGAGTAAAACAACTGAGCAGCAGCCAAACAGCAGCAAAGCAAGAGTTATAAGCTATTCCCATCTCCCACCAGTCCAAAGAATGCTCGTGATTTAATATAAAAGCCAAAAAATAATATTGCATTCAAAGGTTCAAAAAAATATTTGGTTTCTTACCAGTGAATAAAAAAAATACACAGAGATCCAGTTCTGTACTGCAAATTCCATGCAGAGAGAAATTAAGCTGACAGCATGTATTGGCCCTTAAATTCTATAGTACAGGAGTAGGAAACAACATTGCATCAACTACAGATTGATCTGTAGAATTGAAAGCATTTTATTTTTATCTGATGCTTTTCATAAGAGAAGCTACTGAAATGCATCGTGCAGAATGTGTTATTTTCTTCTATCAAAGCAATTTGTCAGAAAGCCTGCTCTTTGGTGAAGTATAGTTTTTGACGTGTAGTAAATTATATACTACGCATTACGGCTTTAGTTGAAAAAGTATTCATGTTTTCACCCCTAAGGAAAACAAAAATGGTCCAGGTTTAGAAAAAAACACTACATTTTTAAGTCATTCTATCCACACTGGTGACCACATACTATATTTCTTTTCCAATCACATCAGATAAACTAAATATTCAACAGAAGGCACTTAGGATCCAACACAAGAGAAGGAATTATTTAAGCAAGTTAAGAGCCACGCTCTACCACTGGCCCTATACAAAGCCCTTCCTTTTAAGACCAAAGGATGCAGTTCTTCAATTTCTCTTGTAAAGCAGAAGTGGTGAGAAGCATGCTTGACAGCCAGAAATTGCTGTTCTGTGCAAAAACAGACACCTCTGCCAAGGAAGGCTAGAGAGACCTCAGTACTGGGGCAAACCACCAGCACCTAAACTGTACACTGCCTGCTCCTCCAGCACATCCCACCAGACTGGCTCATCCTGCAGGAAGGACAAGGGCAGAAGAGGGAACCTGGGAGGCATCAGAAAGGAAGGGGAAAGAGCAGAGTGCAAAGAAAACAAAAAAAAAAAAGTTTGCAAAGGCAGTCGAGGATCCGGCACAGGAGGGACAGGAGAGGAAGCAAAGAATCAGAAACATGAGTCAGACAGAGCTGTTTAGGTCAAAGGAAATAAGCAAGATGCTGGGACATCAGGGACGGGGGAGGATGGGAAAGTATGAACACGTGGGGCAAGGAGTCTGAGGCATCAGTGGTAAGAGCAGAGAAAGGTCACTATCAACACAAGCACAAGTTCCCCATCACGTAACTGGGGAAGGGAGGGAAGAAGGGATCCAGGGATCCAGCAGGGCAGTTAAGGAGACCTGGGGAGAGAATCAGCGTAGTGACATGGGAAACAAAAAGGATCCCTGTGCAGCAGAAAAACGATATAAAAAAAAGGGTAAGTTAATGTACAAATATAAATTCTTAACTTGTATTCCTGAGAGGCTGACAGGTACAGCTTAGGAAAAATCGTATTTGTAGGGAAAACAGGGTCAGAGAAACCGAGTTAGTCCATTCTTTTCCTGGTCCATGTATGCAGCAATGCACAAGGGGAGGAGTGGAAATAATGGGGGGCAAAGACACCTCCCTCTGCTTCTTGGACACTTTTTTTTCAGATATTTTCCAGATGAACCCTTCCTACCCCTCTCCCATTAGAAAGACATGAAGAATTCTACCATACGTTTTGGTCAGCCAACACAACAAAAATAAACTGCAGATGAAACAAAGCCTAAGACTAGTTCTGTACCCCAAAATGGAGGTTTCAGGGTGTATTAGAGTGTATTCTTTTACCGCTGTATTGAAGCAAACCAACCAAAGACCACCTTTCATTGCTACCTAACAGAAACAGGCACGGAGAACAGGTAAAAGGGAGGAATCACATGCATCCAACACAAGTTGCCCTATCAAATGGAGAGAAATGCAGCAAGTCCAGGTATTCCCACAGGCCTCTTGCTGCCATTTATCTGCCCCAGAAAGCTTTATATTTGAAGAGAGGAAAAAACTTGTGCAACTGGAAGGAAGGCAGACATCTAGAAATAAAGCCATCATCACTGTCTCAGACAAAGCTGGCAAAAAAACCTAACCAATACCTGCTTGGTTTCAGAGAAGCACCACAAGACCTCCTGCCTGATGTAATAGCCCTTCCAGACCATACTAGCCCACACTGGGAAGATGAGATCTGAACTACCAGTGTGTAGAACGAAAAGCAGGGTAGCAGAATGAGGTTTTTGCTCGTCCAGCCAACTGTTGCAACTTCTGCTGCAAGTCCCAGAGCCTACAGGGTCATTCTTCTTCACTAGCTTCAAGGTGAGTCCTTACAGAGGTGATTTCCTAAGGAGGACTGCAACCATCTCGGTGACACCAACACGGAAGCAGCGTTCTGGGATATATTACAGCATCAGCACAGCCTACAGATGATTCACCAGGAACCGGGACAGATCACTGTGAACCTCAGGCCACCATCAAGTGCAGGAGAACATCTAACTAGTGGGCCATGTACAGCTAAACAAGCCTCCAGACTCGCTTAGGCCTGAACTGAGCCCCAAACCAATTTGATTTTATATTACTGGCTTTATGCATACAAAGAGGAAACTTAATTGAGGCGAGGTAAGACTAATATAATGCATTACACTAGATTAATGGCATAACGACCACTAAGATCTGTGCTGACCTAACGGTTTGTTAATTATATGCCCTAATGGTTTCCCTGGTGTTCTCTCTGCAAGAGGTATGGTGCGCCCCTGCTTTTTGCACTTATTTCCAATTCCGTATCTGTACTTTGCATTGACACTACCCTTTCAGTAGAAAGGGGAACAGTGTTTCCTGCAGGTTACTTCCACAGAGAGATCTTCCACTGTTCTCCTGAACCAGAATCCTATAGCAGAACTTTTAAAACTATTTGCTGGTAGAAATGTTAAATGAGGCTCTTCCTATCCGTTTCTAGCTTCAACAGATTAGTTTCACATCCAGGACTGCAGCTGCATTTTTGTACCAAGAACCCCTACAGAGTCAGCGCTTATCTGAGAAGCTGGCACTATATTCCATTTATCAGAAAACATTAATAAGGAACTGACAAGGAAAGTTCATAGGTCCGTGCAGGAAGTCCTAATAAAAATGCCTTCCTGCATTGCTGACAAGGCACAAAGTACTAAGGACAGATACAAGTATGTCTCTGCGGCTGTATTTCATCGGATTCCTCCTAGTCCAGCTAAAAACCCACAAACATATTCCTACAGTATATTTAGGCACTCCTGTAATCTGATCCGTGCACATAAAAAAAAAAATCTTCTTTCTGACTTCAACTTCTGCTTGATTTCACTGCAATGCCAAGGAGCCTGGGTTGTCGGTTTTTTGTTTTTTACCCCCTCAGCTATTTTTTACATGTATAGGACTTAATGCGTACTCAAATGTAAGTAAGGGGAAGAAGCAGTCTGTTTAGCCATCACAGGACAAAAAAAGGCTATTTCATACATTACAATTTACGGAAGAGGAGAAACAATTAATACTTGCACTATTTACAAAAATAAATACCATATAATACCATGAACAACAGACATCATCATTTACATTTGTACAACACAACACAGTTTGTGGCAGATTTATTATTAAAAAAAAAAAAACCAAACAGAGAGCCATAGGTCTCAATGGGATTTCAGTCACAAGCACATTCAATACCCCTGCAATAAGAAGTGTACAAGCCTGAAAGCCAACACTAAGAAGAAAAGCCTAGTACAAAAAGAAAGAGACTGCTGAGTCTAGTCTGTGCAAAAAGCCAGCAGAAACTGCTGGAAGTAAAAACAGCACCCACATGGAGGGTAGGTAAACCAGTTTTGCTCTACTTCAGAAGGATAAAGAGCTCAGTCACAAGAAGATGCAAACCTGCACCTAGGTTTTTCAAAATAAAAAGTCAAATTGAATATGTCTGTTCAACTGAACATCTTTACTACCGTCTATAGGAAAACTCCTCCACCATGGTTACTCTTACAACACCGAGTGAAAAAATAGTTCATGCGAGTGAACTGCATTTAAAAAAAGAAAAGTAAGACTGTGCAAGTTTCAGTACGAACAGAGCAACTTTGATTCAAGTGGAAACAAAGGTGCTTTTGAAAATTTTTCTGCCTAGTGAGTTCAGTCTCTTGGATTCCACGCTGTAAGAGGTCACACACTTTTAAGGTGCAGCTTTCAGGTAATGCTTCCCCTCCAGTGCCAAACTCCACCAACCACCACTCACAAAGGCTTCTGAGGTATCCAAAGTTTAAAGAGGAAACTCTGAAAAACGCCCTCGGTTCATCAAGTCAAAAGTCAATCACGCCTCTCACTCAGAGAGTGGAGCAGCGCCAGGCTGGAGTTACTCTGATGGAGTTCCTCTCGCCAAACCAGCGAGTGCCAGCTGGCGAGTCCCGCTGGCGGGTACCACCTCGACATCTCAAAACCACCTTGAATTGCAAGTGAATTCCCATTTGACAATACTACCAAAAAAGTATTACGCACAAAAATCTGGCTATGTGTTACAGGCAAGAAGCAGAACACTGACAACTATGCGTAACTTACGCCGAGAAAACGGAAAAGCTTACTCGCCTCTCGTGTTTTGCACGATGAAGTTTCCAGGAGTGGAAGGCAGAAACAGTAACGCTGTTATCTGCTAGAGGGTTCGGGGTTTTTCCCATGTACAGGGCAGATACTATCTATCGAAAGGGGGAAAAGGGGGAGGGTTTAATCCCTTCCAAAGTCTCCTAATTCCGATGACGTGAACGTTAAACACCACATACATTCACACCCTGTGACTCCGGCCCGACCCCTCTGCCCCCACACCGGACTTTTTGTTGTGGATCTCCAGGTTTTCCTCGCGAAAGCTCATTTACTATCAAACTACGGCGAAGCGCTCAAGCCCAACCCGAGGCTCCGGCTCTTCCTTTCACTCCCGGGCTCACCGCCCACCACAGCCCGGCGGCCCCGGCCGCCCCACACCGCGCGGCCGGGAGCCCCTCACCGCAGCCTCGGGGCGGGCGCGGCGGCGCCTCATCCCGGCG
>VZTO01000699.1:0-14691 GCA_013400615.1 Syrrhaptes paradoxus | reverse complement strand
AGGATGTTTGAGTGATCCATCTGGCCATGCACATTTGTGCTCTGGTAACTAAAGAGACATGGAGTTTGGAGCTCTTTTTCCAAATTTTAACAATTTTGCCTCAGCTGTTGCATTAACTTCATGTGAAGAAGCAGGTTGTGCCCCAGTATTGGAAAGGGAAAAGAGGGGAGATGGAGGGAATGCGGGAGAAGGGTTGTGTTTAAAGAACTGGAAGTCTAGAGCTGGAAATGTCTTTATCAGACCTCAACAACTGTAACATCAGGGCTCTGCTCTCAGATGCAGATGTCAGAAACATCTGTGCATCACAGGCTGCCCAGAAACCTGAGCAGGGGAAATTTCCAGCTATTGCTCACTTTTCCTGAAGCTTGCCAAGGCCAGGAGCCAAACACACCAGCCTAGTGACAACCTGCTAAGCTTGATTTCTGGCTGTGCCAGTCCTGCTGCGTTCACTGCTCTCCTGCACTCTCATTGCGTTTCCTGGATTCCCCCTCCCCAAATCTATGACACTGAATAAAAAGAAAACATGAAAATCAGAAGCACCAAAGTAGCAGCTAAAATTCTAGCTATCGAGGCAGAGGAGAAAAGATGAATAAAACAGCACTAAATGCTTTGCAAAACCCAAGTAGATCCTAATTTTCTTATTTTTAAGCTTCTGACTTTTAAGCTTGTTCGGCTGATCTCATGGTTTAGGATTTTTAAACCTAAGTATATTAGCATCTTGATTGGTGCTAACAGACCATCAGGTTCATTGCACCACTGCATTTGGGCATGGAAAGCCGTCCTTTAGCCACAGGCACCATGGGCATCAAGATAAACAAATGCCCAGTACAAGCCCCAGAGCTCACAGCTGGGCAGAACTGACCTCCACTCCAAAAGATGCAAACAGAGGAGATGAGGGAGCAGGTGAAAAGGGCTCATTTGTGTTCCTGTGAATATTTATGGAAAGGTGGGAAGTGAGTAAATCCAATGGAAATCAATAGGGATTTTCTCCATCAGCTTCAGCAACCTTTGTAGCTGTGGGATTCCCTGCAGATTCACCCTCCCGCAGGTCTGCCGGCTGCTGCAGGGTGTGGGACCGAATCGCTCTGGGTAGCACTACCTCCCTCTTCCCAGGGCACCAAATAAAAGCCTCTCCTATGGCTTTCCTACAGCCTCTGGGGACCGCTTACAGCCAGCTGTCACCAGCCGTGTCCTGGAGACACCAGGAAAGGAGATTTTATGTATTTCATGTCGAACTGCTGAAGCCTGTGTTTCCTTTGTTCCCGTGCTGTAGCTGGAGGTGCGATGCGTGCAGCAGGGGACCAGGCTGGTGAGTCACCCGCTCCCAGCACCGGGGATGGCGGTTTCCCCAGCAACGGGAGACAGAAGAAGAAGAAGAAAAAAACCCTTCGGAAGAGCTGTTTCCCTGTAAATAGGTTCTCGCTCCTCTCAGCAGCAAACCTGCACACACACTCCTGCCACTACGGAAGAAAGGCTTGATTTGATTATCTATTTGTTGTTTTGCTTTTTTTTTTAAATTTATTTTTTAAGATGAAATACAAGGCAGGAATTGGCATGATTAAAACTGAGCAATCTGAGACCTCCACACGTGTCCCTTAAGCAGAGAAAGCGAGAGACATTGCAATTATTTTTAAATCAATTATCAGTCCCTTCTAAACACAGCCACAACACCACAAAGATGAATTTAATCACACATCCTGACTCTGGGCTGTAGCAGAGCGATGAGTTATACAAAAAAAAGCAGCAAGGAGATGTATAAGGAGAATTATCAGCTATCTAGTGAATTTTGTATTTGGGGAACATCCCTCTCTAGCCTCAAGGGCTTAACAACCTATCTCTGTCTGTTCCAGAAGACTCAGAAATGCTGGTGGAAATTGCCTTGTTTTCCTCCTTCTGCTCTTCTCTCCTGCCCCAGGAGGAAAACTGCATCTGAAGCTCCTTTCTGTCTGCATTAGAATCGACATCCCTCGGTTATCCTCACTGCATCTAAAAATAGCACAGGGAAATCCGCCTGAGATCAAAGTGATTCATTTACAAAGCGCTGTGTGAGGATGGAGCTCCGCGATTCTCATTCCCATCACATCTGCACGACTCGGATGGCAGGAATCGCACCAGTGCTTTGAAAACAAGGGGATGGCTCCCTGCCCCTCCCCTGCCTCACCCCCCAGCTCTGAGGAAAAACAAGTGGGAGGAAAATGATGCTGTCGGTGCACGGGGGCTGGTGGGGACAAGGAAAAATGGGTTTTCTCCGCACGTGTTGGAGACAATGGACCCCTCCAGGCTGGGCTTCAGCAGCCCTGTGCAAGGTGGAACAGGGGTAAAAACACCAGAAAAGAGGTACAGCCTCAGCACCCAGAGAAAGGGATGTCCAGCCACCTCCAAGCATGCCAAGGGAGGCAAAAACATTGAGTACATGTAATTAGAAATAACCAGTGAGCCCAAGCCTCATCCAGCAGCCAGCCCACCCCAGGAAGGGGTGCAGGACCCCTCCACACTGCATGAGGATGCTGCAAAGCTTTCCTTTGAGCTCTTCATGCAAACCCCCAGTCTCAAAGATTAATTATGGTTGCTGATTAATTGAGCAGCACATAAGCAACTGAATTACAGTATGATGTCTTGGGATAGCTAACCCTGTGCTTTTTAATGCAAATCTCAGAATGATTTGGCAATGTACCCAGTAGATCCTGATACTGGGATATGCCTCAGGAAACCTGCTTTTTTCTTTCTTTTACATAAAAAGGTCTACTATCAATAAAGTTCTGCAGAAAAAAAGCATTAATTATAGTAAGTGAGCCATTTTTAGAGGTTCAGAAACTAGAAGACAAATTAGAACAGATGCTCACATAAAAAAATAAAAGCACACTTTTCAGCCAGCTCCATAATTTGAGAACACTCAGGGGTGGCATTACCTGAAAGTCTGTACTTCCCACAAAGGGCTTTCATACACGCAGGGCTTCTGTTCCTGAGGAACAGCAGAGATGGTGTCACACAGCTCCAGCTCAGGGCATGTGGCATGGTGGCATGGTTGCCCTCTCTCCTGACACGCTGCCTGGGCTCGCAGGTGTTTGCAGCATCGCTGTCCTCTGGCAAGCATCTCCTCTTGGCTACCAGCAGGCAAGGGTTGGTGTGTCACCAACAGCCTCTTGCCAAAACAGAGTCACCGACAGCCAGGTTTCAGGGAGCTGGACTGGACATGCATTAAGTAAAGACAGGCAGTTTTTGTCATTATGACTGATATAGTCTATATTGATCTTTGACCATCAAATATAATTATTAGAATAATAAATAGTTCATCATAAAGCTGAAATAAAAATTAACTGCAGTTTTTTGGTTTTGCCAACATCATCTTTCAGCTTGGCAAAATATTCTGTGAACAGTTTATTTTTCAACTATAGCTCCTTATTTTTTTGCCTAGTGAATTATGTCCTGAAACTCCACTATTCATAAATATAAGTCACTACACCGGTTTACATTGATGTAATGCAGACAAAAACTATCCTTGCAAATCCTTCAGACATCGATCCTGGCATTTGCTGAGTCCAGAAAGCTGCCACGTGTGCCGTCCAGCCCATCAGAGACCGTGCTCCTCAGCTGGACAGCCTCAGCCCAACAAGGATTTCAAGATGACCAAGCAAGCACTTCTCAGACACATCCATCAATACAGGTGTCTCCCCGAAATGCCCAGCTACATGTTTCCCCCCACCTGAAGTCCCCGAGAAATGTGCTTTGTTGGCAACATTTGAACGCCTCAAATACTCTTTTGCGCAGAGTGGAAAGAATATTCTCAAGAGCATTTTTTTGCAGTATTCCCTCAAATGATTGCAAATCACTGCTCCCTAGCACACACACTTAAAAAACAAACAAAAAATATTTCAGCATAAGAGCCATCATCATCCCTGTTTTCATTCCTTTTCAGATGCTCGAGAGGCACAATGTTTTGTTGAGGAAACTGCTACTCATCAGAAAAATATTACAGCGTAATGGCAAGGCCATTGCAACATCCGGCACCCAGCAGCGTTCTCAAAGCCCTCAACATACGGTATTATTTACATGCCAGAATCTCATTACAGAGAGAGAAAAGACAAGAGACTGACCAGGATGCAGGTCTGAGCTGCCAATTGTAAATGCAAATCCTTCCCTGTGAAAAGCAAAGCTGTAGCCATAGCAAAGGGATTTGGGGGAATAAAATTACTGGACATAGAGGAAGGGGCAGAGCTGGTCAGAGGGCTCTGCTGCAGCTCCGTGTTCCCAGCTCCTGGCAGCACGGGAACTCCTCAGCCTGTCTGGAGCTGTACAGACAAAAGGTTGGCAGAGACCTCACTTTTATAGTTCAACACATTTTCGTACGGATTCATTGCCCTACCTGTTTCAGATATTTAAATAGCTGAGAGATTGTACTTAAGAAGTCTCTTTAAGTAAATATTTTTTTCTATATAATTTTCATGGCAATGAGGCAGACAGTCTAATGAATTAAATGAAAATGTGAAGTTTGTCTTTAGACAGCCTGAGCTGGTATTGGTTTGTAATTAGAGCATCAATGAAGAACTGTGGGAAGCACTAGTGACCAAGCTGTTGCTTAAAAGGTCTGAAGAAAGTTCAGGTACTTTTTTGCAGATCCTTCTCTATTAGCACTGCAAATGCCAAATACTTTCATACCTTTGACAGTGAGATTTTAGCTTGTCCCAGAACAGACCTTAGGTGCATTGGTTCCAAACTGCATTTCAGTTGCAAAAGGAATGTGTAAACAAGCTGTGAGTGAGAATATCAGAGACTCCTGACCAACTTCAAGAAAAACATCATCAGACTAGAACCCCAGCATGTCCCTCATTTGCCATAAAAACTGTCTGTATGACGTAGGATGGCTTCTTCCTACATGAACCACAATCAACAAGGGCAGGTATACACCGGGAACCCTCAAGCGCTTTGTTATGTATTGGGTCGGGAGGAGGGGAGACACAGAAGGGATGCTGTGCTCAGCGGCTGGCAGACTGACTGGAGTGGGATTTGTGTCTGCTCATGTAGACGTGGTTATTCACATACCAGGTGGTTTCTGACTTCTCTTTTCCTACATATGGATGGAGATGAGGGGCACAATATTTTTGCTATGTGACAGTAGAAGAAACGTAAACCAGCCAAGGTAGAGCCCTTCTAGAAACACAGTAGGAGTTTCACACCCACACATCGGTGAGTAGAAGACTGGTCTGTTTTGTTGTTCCAACAAAATTGTTTATTGCTAAAATTCATTACGCTGCCTTTCATAAATAAGGTGCTAAAGGCTTGGGGAAAATCAATGCTCATAAGAACTAAACTATATGAACATCGAACTGGAACAAAGGGGTATTTTGCCTTTGATTAAGTCATTAGCAACCCCCCTGCAGCATCAAATATTTCTCTCTTAAATTGTTCATGAACAATAGCATGCCTTGAAATGCATGGACAAAAACATTGTTCTGGCAACAAAGAAAAAAACAATCCATAATCCACCTTCTTGATTGCAGTTTTGTTTGTTTGGTATTTTTGTATGTAATTAGGACAGTACCATGCCTGGGACAGAGTAGCAAAACACAGCAAAGGAGGCAATCAATAGCTGGTTTGGTGCTTAGGATTAGTCAATATCCTAAACCTGAGAAAGTCACTGATGAGTGTCTTCTTGAGAGTTCAGAATTAAGCAAATTGAAACCATTCCTGAACCCTCTGATTACCATTTAAAAAAACAAAACAAAACAAACAAACAAACAAACAAACCCAAAAACACCAAACAAACCAACAAACCCAAAGAAAACCAAACTTTGCAACCTGAGTCTGGCAGCAGCAGTGTTGTTGACCCTACATGACCCTCAGTTGCTGGAGAAGAAGGGGGGGCCCTCCAGCATCTGCCCACAGAGCAGAGGCAGAGACGTTCTCCTGCCTCACATCGCTGCTGGTAGAGGACCAGAGGAGCTCAGGTCTGCTCTTGTCAGGACCATGCCTGCTTTTTCCTTCAAGAATTAATGTATCAATAAATAAAGACATTGTGTCTTGGCCCTGGTAACCCTCTGCAGTGCCAAAGAGTATCTTTGTGCTGGCATATAGCTTTCATCCAGCAATTAAAGCAAGGCTGTACCGACTCTCCTCTGCCTGGGCACGAACCACCGAACTACAGATTGTCAGAGAGAGCGGTCACATTTCAAACACATCGGTAATACCCGATGGGAAATGACTGTCCCATCATGCAATGTTAAAGCAGCCCTCTTCAATATTAAATGAAGATCAGCCAGGCACACCATATTAAAAGCTTGTTTCCTCCAAACTTACTCCAAATGCCAGAGCTACATTGTCGCTCACCTTTCCAGCTGGAATAGGCAGATCCAGAACCGAAGGGGACAACTTGGACACACCACAGCCATGCCAGTACCTTGCCATGGCACTGCAACGCTTACCCCTGCGATGTACCACTTACAGCCAGCGCCTTGCGCTGTCCTGTGACTTTTGGGGGAGTGAGGGGAAATTGCTTATGGAAAATTGGGATCTACAGCAAAAGCCCCTGGCCGCCAGCATCTATCAGAGCCAGGGGCTCTCTAGGCAGCCTCTGTTCCAAGCCTAAAATGGATGAACTTCACTTGTGTACATGGAAAAGGGCTGCAAAGACCTGAGCCTGGAGGCATCACAGCAGGGAACCCACTGGGAAGGGTGCTTCTTCCCCCTGCACAGCCAGCAGAAGAAGAGGGGACCCAGCTGCTCCACTGGGAACTCCCACCACGGCATCCCCTCGCTGGCTCCAGCCTCTCCCAGCCACCCTCCACACAAGCAGAGGGATGTGCCAGGACCTGCTGCATGCTGCAGATGGTCCCCAGGGATCTGGCAGCCCCTCCAGGACTCCGGAATGGGATTTTAGGGCCATTCTGTTCATTATAGCCATTAATGAGTGGAACAGATTGGAGCTGCTGTGCACCGCTGTCCCTCCTGTCCTCCGCCCACGCGCTGCAGGGACAGATCCATGACACGCTCCTGCTCACACCTGCGCTCTGCAGAGCTCCCTGCACAAGAGGCAGCTTTTAGCAGGACTGTGTGCTGTCACTAGCGTTATATACCGAGAGGATAAACACCACAGGCAGACGTTTTGTGGGTAAGCTGTAGAACAAGGTTGTCAGTATGATCTCCACACAATTGTGAGTCCTGAATTTAGTGATCTCCAGTTTTAAAAAAAAAGAAAAAAAACAACAAGCACAGGATCAAAATAGAATTTGTCAAGAAATTTGGGTTAAAAATTGATATTTTGAAATGGGAAAAACAAATCTGTGGAAACTTTATTGCCCTTTGCTAAGAAAAGAATTCAAATTACAGGAGATGAGGCTTGAGAACCACTGGGCTGCAGAACACAATAACCCACACGCTGATTTTTGTGTGCTGTGCATCGGTGGCGATAGCTGTGCCTGCACCAGCATGGGCTGGGCAGGGGGCACTGCTCTTGCCCGCATTTTCCAGGATGGGGCATGATCACCAAAAGGTTTGTTACCTGGTCCTGACCTCAGACCAGTCAGACCTCGGTTGTGAACACCAATATGTGTAAACACAAAATATGTACAATTTATACATTTTATTTTAACCCAGGAAGAACCTTTATGAACTGTAAATACAAGATGTGTGCAGTTTGTACATCCAGTTCCAACCTACACAGAATCTTTATTAACCATTTCTATCCCTGATCACTCAGTGATCCTTGACAGGGCTGGTGGGATGGCAGCCAAGTGAAAATTCACACTCGTAAGTGCTCTGTCCCACTTCAAATTGCCGAGTGGCAATGCTAGTCTCTGTAGGTGTCAAAACCACGGGTCCAATTATAACTCCCCAGCAGCCACAGCGAGGAACAGGCAGATGGCTATCATATGCTTAAAGTATCATTTCTCCAGGAAAGCACCATTTGTTTGCCCTGTCAAATTAAATATTTTCCTCTTTGATTTTTGTGTGCAAGAGTGAATTAGGAAAACCTGCCGGTGCCGCAGAAACATTCTGCGGTGCTTTGGCATGGTCCCCACCGCCGCAGCCGGAGCGACTCGGGGGGTCCAGCTGCCCAGACAGTGATTAGCAGCATCTGGCCTTTTGGCAACCTGTTTGGGCACCCCGGCTGGCAGCCATGAATTTGCCGGAGGGGAGATCTTGGCGCTGAATGCATTAGTGGGATTGTCTTGACCTCCTGCGTGACATCTCCGTTTTGCTGAGCAGCCTGCCAGAGCAGTATTATTTCCTTTCCAGTGTCAGGGCTCACGCAGTTTCAGTCTGTCACCTCCACAAAGGAGGCTTAAAATAAAACCATAGCAGATATTCCTTTTTGATTAGTGCTAAAAGTATGAGTATAGATTGAAGTAGGTTTGTCTGGGGATTCAGAACAGCTCTTCCTGCCTCTCTGTCTCATGGCAGCAAAAAACTCATAATCGAAGATGCAGGGGAAAAATATTCAAAATCTGAAATATTTCAGTGGGGTCTGAACTCAACCAGAATATCTACCTGTGGTCAAACCTTGGGTAAGAAGTGGCTTGTTTATGTGCTATTCCTAAATCCACAGCCCCCACAACTGTATATGCTCAGGGGATAACATAGTTGGAGTACTGTGCACTGTGAGCTTGTTCTCTCCAGAAAGTCTGGAGCCTCCCTGCTTGAGGGTGATGAGAGGCTGAGGTCTGTGCAAGCTCCAGGAGAAGGAGAATTGGAGGAGGCAAAGCTCATCCACGACAGCTAGATCCAATGGAAACAGCTGCATTGCTCAACCAGTATGTATCCTGAAATGTTGCCATGATGGTCCTCCCAATCCTCTGTTTTAAACACGTACACAAATTATTGCAATTATAATAAGCCATGGAAGAAGCTGTGTGATGCTAAAACAAAAAAACACGTACTCTCCCTTAGACATGCATACATGATTATGAGAAGTTATATCTACAAAGCTGATCTAATAAGTGAACATTTATTGGAAGTTTTTAGAAAATGCCTAGTTAGAGGAATTTCCTTACAAGAAACTACTTAATCATTTTACCTTTCACACATCTGTTAAATTGGCAATGTAGTCCAAACAGAAATCATTTTGCTGTACTTCAGAGTTACCCAGTTTTAATGAGTCTCTGGAGGTACAGGGATGGATTTTGCTGCCAACTAACATTCAGCCTAATATTGCATTGGAAACATCAAACTAGAGGAACTCAGCATGTCCCTGCTGTCAGACTGCTGTGCAATAAAGTTAGCACTCACAAAAAGGGAACAAGAGGCATGAAGGATAGACAAGGGAAGGAAATCCAGCAGTGAGATCCAGACCTACTTTCTCAGCTGAGTTAACTGACTATTTTTCTTGCTTATTTGAGCACATGAATATGTAGTGACGTTTAAAAAAAAAGATAAAAAAAAACAAAAACAAAAACAAAAAAACCCACACTCTGTTCAGACTAAAATAAAGACCAAAGACAGAAGTCCCTTCCAACCTATATTCTATGATCCTAAGGAATTCAAGAATTAAATTTTAAGTAACTACTGTTTAGGGTAAAGAAGACAAAAACCCCACTGGACTGGGGGGGTTTACTTCACTTAGGACAAAATACGCAGCTCTCTTAGCATCCCTTTGACAAAACCCGATGCACAGGCAGTGGCTGTTTGCCCCAGTAACACCGTCCCATGAAAGCAAGCAAACACCCCCTCTGGGCAAAAGAAAATGTCTTTAAATTATTTTAGGGACCTTAAAAAGCCACAGGAAAGATTTCTCCAGAAAGATAAGATACAACAGCAAAACCTCTGCAACACAGAGGGCAATCCCAGTTGCCAGCCCACGGCTGCAGGCACGGTGCAAGCAGGGCTGCGAGAAGTTTGCAGCCTCATAAAACCACAGCGTAGTCTCTTCCTCTGCATGTCCTCACATATTAACAGTTTCTTTATAATCAGCCGAACAGTTGATAAGTGTTAAAAAAATGATGTAAGCAGCTAAATATGGGATATGATCATTCCTATTAGTGTAGCCCCACTTGAACCAAAACTCATCCTTGGGAGGATGAAGTGCAGAGGCAATATCGAAATCTAATCAAAAGAAATACTCTTTTCTTGTTAAAGTGAATGCCTCCCCATCGCCATCTCTGAAAAAAATTGCTAAATCAGTGGTGAATTTTCAGTCAAAAATCAGGGTTCACCTTAGTGATATTTGTGCGCTCAAACCACTATCACACTTTAACAAAGATTTTTTGTTTCCCTCTTTCAATCGCTCCCATTTGAGCACATGCTTATCTTTAAAAAAAATGGGAAAAGAAATCAACAGGATACAGCAATTGAGACAGAACTGTAGGCTTAAGCTTCTAACGGGAAATGGAAGACTAAAGACAAAATTAACTGAATAATTTCCCAAGCTCAATATACATTAGATAATTATATCTAATAGAGAGAGTTATCCTCTGATTTTTCCTCAACATCAAGAAACTGGAAAGTCATTAGAGAGAAGAGACTTGAGATAATCAGCTAAAAGCCTTTAGTTGGATTTTGAAAGTTCAGAGGAGAAAGTATGCTAATTTTTTCGAACCTTCAGAAGAACTTCAGAGTCCTCTCCTACCAGCAAGAGCTGCAAAAGGCAGGCAGAAAACCACGCATTCAAACTACAGAACAAAGAGATGTTAAACCCCTTCTGAAATGGCTGCAAAACAGAGCTGCTTCATCTCGGGTACCTTCCCTGGGTGCTACCCTCCTCCCGGCCTGGGAGCTCACACCACAGCACCAGTGAGATGCTCCATGGTCCCTAAAGCAGACCTGCACTGAGGAGCCCCAAACCTCTGCAACTACTGCCTTGAACTAGAGGGAGCACTGTTCAGGTATGGTCCTGACACCCCCAGCCAGCCTCCCCACCCTGTGCACACCCTGGTGTCAAGGGTTTCATGGATCAGCATCGTATCAGCCATGAGGACAACAGGCATGCCCTAGATGTGAGACCGGGTCCTCCCACCAACTGCAGAGCCCTGGCACAACTGCATCTTCACATCCAGTGTTTGGGGTCTGCCCCTTCTGCAGAGGAGCCCGTGCCTGGGGCTGATGAAAAGCACGTCTCTGGCAGAAGACAGTGACACCAACACCAGCTCAGCCTTACAAAACCCACTCGCAAGAGATGAATGAGGGCATCAAGTGCTGTGATAAACTTCATTAATTCTAGTCACTTGGTTGAACGCATTTAAAGATTGGTATTTGGTTAACAAGGAATACCAGATTTGGTCAGCTGCTGTCCACTGGGGGCAACTGCAAAATTTATTGCCTCTTAAGTCACCTTTCATTAAGGATCTCAATTAGCTGATTTGTGAGAACAATTACAGTACGACTGCTGAAATCAATAAGTACGTTTCAGACCAGACAGATAGATTGTATTTTCTTGCCTAGCTTCCATTTATAGAGGCCAAATGAGGCTATCACTGGAAAATCTTATAAAGCCTTAGAGCCTCTTAGTTAGAATTTAGTTAGAAGCTAAAATTCCCCCCTTCATTTAGCCCCTTGCCTTGCCAGAGTGAGACTGCTGTGCATTTCTCTAGCATCTTATAAAGGGTTACCATCATATTAAGTGGGTTCAAGAGATTCTGATTAAACCCATTCATCTCAGATGAGATGGAACAGAATCAAAATCAAATCCTGGGAACAATATAGCTGTGGAAGACAATACATATCAGGCAAAAATTGGGATCCATAGACAGCAGCCTACAAAGTTTAGGGACATACCTGGCAACAGCACACTTCTGTAGGGTTTAATACATTACAGCAAGGATAAGAAAATAAAGGAAACCATCAGTATACTGAACAAGACCTTCCTCATCCTCCACAAACCATGAAGAATACACGCTAATTCAGGAATTAATTTTATGCCAATCTTGAGCAAATCAAGCACAGTCATCTAATCATCCCAGCACACTCAGGGTGGCAATGCTTCCCCTGAAAAGCCATGCAGCCCTTCAGCCCTCCTCTGCCAGGCTCTGACTGCTGTTTTTCAGGGCCCTACAGCAGCATGATGCACCTTTACCATCCTCTGAGCCTGATGCAGAACTAACTGTAGCCAAAGAATAGGTGTGCATGCCTTTTATGAGGCCTTCTGGCTCAGACCTTGAGGGCCAGGAGGACCAGTGCATCCCACCTTGCCCATCTCCTTGGTCACAAAAGTCTGAATCCAGTCAAAGCCAAGTTTGCTGATGCCAAGCAAACCAAAGGCTCTCACCCAGGTGCACCAGCCAGCAGTTCACCACAGGGTGACCTCCGTTCACATCTTCTAGTTGCCTCACCATGAGAAGTCAAGCATGGATTAGACCCAACCTGACTGTTAATGGGGAGTGAATAATTCACCAGCTCACCTCTGCCCAGCTGAGCAATCCCCAGTCTGCCTTCATGCCAGACAACCCCTGCAAACTGAGTGATGAGATTTCTATAGAAGTGCCTTAAGTAACTGGAGGTTTTTTAACAGAGAAAAAAAAAAAAAAACAACACAGAGCACTCATCTGACATGGTGATAAAATCTGGAAAACTATAAGGTCAATTAAAGCAATGTAAACTAGGCAGCTTATGAGCTGCTGGTGAGAGCATTAGCCTGGTAAATGCAGATGACATCCAGGCACAAAATTTCTTCCGAGAGCAAGATTTTAATAAGGTTGAAATCTTCAATTAGACTGAAAACTGAGGAAGCCAGGAAATGCCTGGCAGACCAGTCTGCAGAGCAGCCAGACATCACAGCACAGGAGGAGAAGGGGCTCCTCAGCCCCTGGGAGGGGACAGGTCACACCACAGCCAGAGCATTTGCTCTCGGCATCCTCCATGCAGGTCTTTTTAGATGGCTCCATCACTGCAGTATCTCAGCATGCCCAGAGTGGTTTTTTAACCAGAAACACCACCACACAAATTCTCCCCTGCCCCTGGTCTGGGGAAGGGACAGCTGGGTTTCTCGGTGTGCACTGACCTGCTCTCTCTCCTCACTGCTTCCTCGCTGCAGTGCAGGAAAGCTAAGTCAAAAATGTCAGATTTGTATTTAGTCATGAAACCCTCAAGGCATCCGAAGAGGATTTTAACTCTTGATTAATCTCCTGGGAATGCTAAATTTAATCAGTTTTCTGCAGCCCTTCATGAAGTAACATCCCCATTATTGGCAATAGGAATGGCCAGTTATAGACATCTGAACTGAGTGGAGTTTCAAGTTAAATCAGAGTTTTGAAGTCTAAACTCTTTTTCTTTTTTTTTTCAATGAAAAGCAGGGAAAAAAATTCCTGCAAGAGAACTATGGACTCACATTGCACAAAACCTCAAGTGCCTTTTCTGTATTGGTCTCTGACTGCCTTCCTGCATCACCAATGCAAAAAAAAAAAAAAAAAAAAAGGAGAGAAAGACAGCAAGAGTGTGAACAATCTTATATAGTTGGTTGAACCCACTCCTACAAACATTTTGATTCACCAAAAAAAGCATAAGGAAAAGTAGAACAGGCATTAAACAACCGATTCACTTTGCTGACACAGTTTTAACAGAAAGATATACCCTGAAGACAGAAAGCCATGTCCTATTCAGAGAACACAGTTAGCTGAAAGGTGTTTATTTTCTTGGTTCTGTTCTTCATCTGCCCCTGGGGCAATCAATACATGGTCTGAAAAAGAGTTTTATTCACTTGCACAAATATCTATATATGAGCATAAATTCGTGGCATTGTCTTCCTACAAAATATAAATGCTGAACCAAATTATGATATTTTACCTAATTATCCATGCACTGACAGAGCTACATCCATCTCTACATCTCTGTTTAAAAACAGCAAGGCAGGCCCTGTCCTCATCTGGGACTCTGAACAGATGTATTTTAAAATAAAGCCTACATTTCCCTATTTTTATTCCCAAGGATTTATCTTGCGTGATATCTTAGTGCCCTAGTGGATTTCAAAGATGGGATAGGATTTTCCTATCTCCCACTCTTTTTACGATAAAAGAACTACAGGAAGAGCCCTGCTCTGCGCAGGTTTTAAAGACAGCCAGATTTCCTGGTGTGGTACATCTGTACCTGAAACCATCGTGGTTCTGCTCTTGCTGATTGCCAGTAAGACACACGTGAACAAAGCCATAGGAGAGAGGTCTCCACTGACACTACCAGTGAGCGATAATATCCTCAGCTTCTCTGTGACTCCTTTTTTCTGACTTCCTTATCACACTTCGGGCATATCTGCAACTGCCTGCAAGGAGGGTCTCAGAGCCCACCAAAGGTTTCTGTGACGCCTGGGTTGGGAGCGCCTGCCCAAGCTCCAGCTCATGATGCACCATTTCCCCATGGCACTGCTGCCCAGGGGAAGTCAGGCACTGCCAGGGAAAGGGATACCCCAGCACTGCAGTCAGACAGACCTTGGTGAACGCAGTATTTGCTGCAATGACTCTTTTTACTACCTGCAAGCATCTGATCTAGCACAGAGCCTACCAGTGGTGGTGGCCAGTAAGGATGCTGGTCCATTAGCAATGCAATCTTAAGGCNCTACCTGCAAGCATCTGATCTAGCTGGGCCATTAGCAATGCAGTCTTAAGGTTTAGGCCAGTCAGAGCAGTGGAACAGGGAGAGCTACAAAACAACTGCTGCTGGAGGTGCGTTGATCAGCCCCAATGCTGTGACCTTAACCATGCTATGTATAAAGCAGTGCATAGTTATACAGCATGGAGTCATCAGCTTTAATCTGTAGGTCAAAGCATGAGGGTACCA
>VZTO01000698.1:79257-91262 GCA_013400615.1 Syrrhaptes paradoxus | reverse complement strand
ATTACCAAGGATGACATGAAAGTGAAGTGAACTAATATTTAACATTGACAGCCTAAACTTCTATGTCCTCTATCAGGATAGAGGCGTTCTTTTGTTGGTCTCCAGTTGCTATTGTCCTTGAGCACAATCTGAGTTGAGCAGCCCCAAAACTTTGTGCTAGCCATTGTGATACTGGGACTTACTGTGTTTTGTGTTTGGTCAGCTGTTTCCATTGATGCATTCATCTAGGGAAATCAGGTATTTATGTTTTCCTGAAAACTATTGTAGTTTCACTTCCCTGATGTGGTCACATTTCCTGCTTTTTTTTCTTACCAGGTACTTGTATTTGCTGTTTTCAGAAGATGATCTTCTTCCATTTGAACACTGGGTCTTCAACACAGAGGCTCATCCTCTCCCTGTTCTTCACAAAGATGATGAAAATAAAGAATAAAACCAGAAACAGATGAAGATTAACTTATACTTTGTTTCATTCCTTATGTTTCTTTCTAGGACTTGGGCACATGATTTGGTTTTAAATTCCTGAGTTAAGTTTTTAAATCAAGTATTTTGCAGTCTGTTTTCTTTAACAGCAAATGTTTGTGAATGGACCTCACGATTATGGTAAAACTTCATTCCTCTTATCCAGCTGAACCACTTCTTAGAAGAGAAGTAAGACATATCTCCAGATTTTGTTAGGCTGCAGTGTCATCTTGGCCAAAAAGAGCAGAGGGTCTGCATGTTACTTGTTTCCTGTTATGCTTTTAATTTGACTGCAAAATTCTTTTCTCCTCTGTGAGGAGATATCTGCTTTAAGCTGTAATATTTTGCCATGTTGCAAAAAGCCATATTGAATTAAGTATAAAGAGCTTTTTTTCTCTTATTTTGTTCTATGTTAATTTGTTTTGTGTGTCATCCAAGACAAATCTTGTGACTGTGACAGCCTCTTCTTATGCGGGTCTATCATTACTTGGCAAAGTATCTGATGTATATCATTGTCAATGAAGTCTACTTTCATCTCATGCAGACACAACTCTGAAACTGCAGTACGTGTTGAAGTTGAAGACTAAATTTAGCTTTTAAGAATTTAGCACATTAGTTAGCAGACTTTAGTTTTTCAGGTTTTGATTAGAAATGTTGTAATAGAATAAATTGTTTCCTCCCTTCTCTAAGTGGTGTTATTCTCATGTCTTTAGTCAGGCTAACACAGACTAAAATAAGATAGTCATTTCATGTTAAAAAAGGGAGTCTTACCTTCTTTATATATTTAGTCCAGTAGCTTTCATTTGGTTGGATGGTAAAAAGACAAAAAAATACTTCATGACATTTTTCTGGAAGCTGAGAATTATACCAGAGACAATTTGTTTGGTTTTCTGGGACTTTCTCAAACATTCAGGTAGATTCAGACTTGATACCAGTCTTGGTAGTTTATTGTCACAAAGCAATTTAATGTATCAACAGGAATTAAATTAGATGTCCAGATGCCTTGAAGAAAACTTGTCTCCTTAAAAGAAGATAATAATTCAAAGAGGAAATTATTTAGTGTAGAACTAAAGCTTTCAGAAAGCACTGAGTGAGTCTGTCTTCTTTCAGTGACAGAAACACAACGTGCTTAAGATTCCTTACCATAGAGGCCTGGTTTACTCAGAAAGGTAACAGCTTTGCCAAAAATGTTTTACTGTGTAGCATCACCAAAGGGGAAAAAAAAACAAAAACAGGCACCATTAATTCCTGTTTCTACTTAAGCGCGTTTTGGAGCGGTTTACGTGATTAAGTCTACCTTTGTTTTAATTTAATGACAGGATGACTTTCATATATATTTTGAGTAGGGTGTAACACACCTGGGTTCCTATTCTGAGAAAGCACATTATTCACTGATCTGGCTGCAGCAAAACAAATACGGTTCTGAACAGTAATCTTCTTTAAAAGTATTCGGTAACATAGCTCACATGTCCAACATAGCTAATCACAGCTGAGGAAGCACCTTTGTTTAGGCATTACAGAGTATATTTTTTCTGTGCCAATAGCAGTCTGTGATATAGGTTTCGTTATGAAGAAGCGAAGAGCAAAGATAACTGATTACATTTTTATATATAGCAGCTGGAGGCTGACCCATAAACTTGACCCTCTTGAGTCTGTAAAGACAGCACTGCCTCTCTCCTTCCCCTGCAGACAGACAAGATGGCATGGGCCACATGAGCTGCCAAAGACATTTGTGTAGGGGGCAAGGCAAGAGGATCTTCAGCGATGCTGATCCTTCCACCACAGGACGGGTAGAGCTGTGCATTTGTATGTGGAAGTTAATAGTGGTACCCTGCAGAACCCAGGCAACCCAGAGCTGGAAGAATGGATACAAATCTCTGTGCATCTGCCTCAGATAAAGCCTGCTTACATGCAACTGGCACATTGGCTCAAGACTTTTTGCTTTACTGCTTTTTTAAAAAAAGAAAATAATAACTTAAGTATGGATTCCCTCATGTCACAGTAACAGTTTTTTGAACCTGAGCAAGGATGAAGTCTTGCCTCTCCTCTATTGAAAAGCAGAACTCCTGCTGATTTTGATACTACAGAATTTGTATTGGAAGACTATAATATTTCATTCTATTTCTTCAGAAATAGTATTTATAAGACAGTAGCTCCCCCACCCCCCCAGTACCACAGAGAAATTTTAGCTGTGGAATAAAAACAAAAATCATCTTCCCTCTTTTAACCAAAAAGTAATAATAATTACTTCAGTCTTACTTATCTTTAATGTGTTGTCTGCTGCTGCCTGCCACAGGGTTGCACATGTGCTGCTGTAGGCCTCATATGAGTTAAATAACTACAATAGTCAGACAAAAGCAGTCTTTCAAAAATGTGTTTTGTAAGTCTCTTTTTACATGGTTTTCTTAACCGCAGTATGCTTCCCCCAGATGTGTCTAGTGATCTTGCCTCTACTTAACCAGCTGAAGAGAAACAGTGGTGAACCAGATAGCTATTCTCCATGTTTCCAAAAGCAGGCTCCAAACACACACCTCTTGTGTGCATTTGGTCCTGTGTACTTAAATACAAGATTCATGACTGTTTTCTTGTAATACAGAGTTGTAGTATGTTTGGTTTTCGTGTTTTGTTTTGTTTTTAGTTTAGGAGTTAAAATTATTTGAAAGAGCACAAATTTGATGTGACTGGTATTGGTATTCAGGTTGTATGTACAAACTGCACTATACTGTACTTTTTGTAAACTGATGTNGTGCCACAAGACACGTCCCCTTGCAAAGCCCCAGAGAGTCTGCCTGCAAAGCTTTCTGTCACCTGAACCCTGTGAGATCCAATCCATCTCCAGGCAAGATCCTCATCACTCACTGAGCTTTTAATTCCTCAGAGAGGCAGAAGAGACAATATTCAGCAGCCAGTTATTTCTTCCTTTCCCTCAGTCCCTCACACAGTGTGTCAGTTAAAAAAAAAAATGGCAGAGAACTGGCCATTAGCAAGGAAAACAGTTTAGGGAAGAGACGAAATAAAAATGCAATCAATTATCTCTCGCCGTGCCCAGGTGTGTGGGTGCAGTCAATTTTCAAAGTCATCGAGAATTTTAGATGAGAAAAAGGAAGCTGTTCATGGCAAATTGCAAGTGTTGGGGGAAGGGGGAGGGAGAAGGAGGGAGAAAGCAGAGAGGGGAGAGAAGGAGAGATTAATTTCCCTCTTGAGTAAGAAGTGTGTTTTGTTTTGTTTTTAGTTTAGGAGTTAAAATTATTTGAAAGAGCACAAATTTGATGTGACTGGTATTGGTATTCAGGTTGTATGTACAAACTGCACTATACTGTACTTTTTGTAAACTGATGTAAGTAGACAAGAAGATTGTACAACATGTAGATCTGTCAACTGTAAGAAAAAACTTTTCGTAAACTGAGAATATATNTTTCCATTTCTTTGTAGCGTAACATTTACAGATTGAAATGCTTTATTAAGTACTAAGAGGTAAATCACTTTAAAGGGCACCCACATTGTTTCATGGGGGGAAAAAATGTTTTGATTGTTTGTGGGATAAGTATTGCATATGTGTTGGTTGTACACAGTTTTTTGCAGTGGCTCACTGTTTCTATGTTGACTTCATCATACATATCCATTTCTATCATGCATCTAAATTGTTTTTGATTTGTACATAGTCCATTTAGTCTTTTCATCTTTATATAAACTGAAATTATGGAATACATAATAGATCAAGATGCTTAATTTTTAAGAACTTATATTTGTAAAAATTTCTCTATTGTGAATAAAGTCTTTTAATATATCTGTTCAAGTTGTTATAATTTTTCCTAAGAAGTAACTATAGGAATCTGCTGTGTAGTCTGGTTTGGCTGCTATACACTTGAATTTTTGTCAGCAGATGGGTTTGATACAGATTAGTACTCTGTGTATTTGTTAAGAAACTATTGTTAATTAATGTTAGTCAGTGTACAGAATTGCTACCACAGAAATAAATTGCTAGAAATTTTTGTCAATAAAACTCATCCTACCAAATGTATTTTGGTAGAAAGCGAGCTTACTAATGAAAAGCGGGAAGCTGGGAAGCCGGCAGGCAGTAAGCCTAGTGAAGGTCAGTCACTCCAATTGATGTTCTGCACAATACAAGAGCAAATGCCATTTAGGAGCTAAATGCCATTTAGGAGCAAACACTGGAGCGGAGATGACAAGGCTGTCACAGCGCCCAGCGTTACATGTTGTTAGCCCATGCTCCAGAGGAGAGTAGAACAGTTGTCATAGGAACTGTAACAACATTTTACATCGGAAGGACATGTCAGTAAGATCTCCCATCTAAATATTGAAATAACAGCTACACCTCACGGATAACCTTGTTTGCTCTGTTTAGTAGAAACCTCATCCAACCACAACACTCCATACCCATTCTGGGCAGGAGCTGACAAACACCAGAAGAAACCCAGGGAAAGCAAAACAGAACAGCTCAAAATACCACCAAAAGAGTCTAATGTCCAGACACATTTACTTATGCTGTTCCCTGTAAGGGCAGAGGGAGAAGAGACTCAAACCACCAGCTCAAGCATCACAGAGCTCCTTCTTTATGGTTCAGGTACCAGACAACTGGTCTCTTCCTTCTTCTTTTTAATATCCTATGGATTATCTGTTTTCAAAATATGGTTATTTTAAACAATAAATACTATGTCTGGATTTATTCTCATGGAGCAAACTGTCCATTTCTTATAATTCAGAGCTATATCGTACATAGTGAAAACAAATCAGTACCTTTGATTCAGCTGATGTTTGGATTCTTTAAAGCATGCATGTCTTAACATGAATAGCTTCAACAAAATTTGAATATTTCTTTTTTCTGTCATTCTCAAGGTTTTAATATATCAAATCTCAGGCTTTTCTCTCCCTCTTCCAACACTGGCTGCTAACATAAAGCCAAACCTCCACCTTTTGTAATTTGCATACCAAATCCCGCAGCTTCTTTCCATTTCTCAGCAAGAATTTAAGAGCCAGACACAGTAGTGAGTTCCCATTTTGTGGGAATCCATTAATTTTATAAAATATGCTGCAGAACACTTACAAGCATGCCATAAATATTATATATTAAAATAAAAGTACACTTGTCAAGTAAGAGACCATTTTGAGTTGCATTATTAATAACAACCATTTATAGTCTATAATGCCATAATGGTAGAGCAAGTTATACAGACACATTCTCTTCCTGAAGATTTTTACAACAGAAGATAAATCTAAGTCACTGGGCTATTATTCCAATGAGAAAAGGCATAGGGACATCAGCAGTGAAAAGCATAAGGCCAAAGGAGTTGCTGAAAGTGTTGGGTTGAAAGGGAGATGTTAAAGAGACAACAATGTAACTGTTACTAGCAGAAGCCCCTAGACCAGGCAACATGAACCATGATAATGGTGAGATACTTCGAGAATGGAAGAGGAGGCAGAGAAGACAACAAGTGCGTCTCCCACATACACTGAAGCCTTTTTTTAAAAGTGCCTAGTCTGGGTGTGTACCAGGCGCTTAAAAAAAAATAATTTCCAGACAGGCCAAGAACTGAATCATGGTGGAAATGGCACTGCTGTCTCAGAGATGTCTCCTAGTTCTCAGGGCCAAGACATGCAGTGCAGACATGCTAAGCAGAGCAGCAAGAGATGCTTCCTCTGCATCTGCAGGGTCACTGACTTTGGAAACCTAACAATCTTTGAAAACATTTTCTGGTTGTAGTTAGCAGGTCATAAAACATTTTTACCCTGATACAACCCTGCACTGCAGACTGGCCTCCTGACCTCTCATGACTTCAGAATTCCCCTCCCTCATCCTGGTGTGCCCACAGGCTCTGTGCTTCTCCACGGCACAGGCAGGTGCTGGTAGCATGAAAGGATCCAGCTGCCAGGAAACGTTGAAAATATTTGTGCATAGCTTCCTTCCCTGGCTTACCAAAGTGCTTACATCCACTTTTTATCTTACTCTGTGTTAAAACAACAAAAGAAAGAAACAAAACCTACAAATGGATCATTTTTCCCCTGTTGTAGAGATGGCAGTCACAGGTTTTTGGTTGCTCATCAACACAAACATTATCTCACAGTTGTTACTGATCTCCCTGGCACTCTGCTTAGCCTTATACACCTCACAGCCCACTTGAACTCCTCACTGGATTTGCTCTTTCGCCACGAGGTAGGTACCTATAGACATCCTTCAAGTAAATCTCCTACAGAGATGCACACAGACCTTTTAAAGGTTAGGACAGACAGATGTCCTCAAGCTTGTACAGCTCTATCCTGCCTATGTTATTTGAGCACTTGTACAGCTTCCTAAATGTGAATAGGCTGTTTAAATCCCAGTGGTAAATCACAGCCCAGGCTGCAAAGCACAAGGATTAGTACTCAAGTCTATAGCAATCACTGTAAACTTCAGCAAGTCCCAGACCAAAGCTGTTTGTAGTGTTCAGTGAAAAGCCCCAAACTGTTGTAAACATCATTATTCACAGATTTGCAGCATGATGAGCTGATTAAAAGCACAGAAGCAGTGTGTATGGTAGTATAGCCACAGCAGCATCTTCAGAGTAATTGAGGGGAATGTTTTAAAGAGGCGCAACTCATCTTACTGTCTCCAGTTACCAGCAATAATGTGTAAATAATTCATTAAGAAAGGGCAGCCTGCACATCATCAACATTCAGAGGAAACCAAAAGCCCACAAAAAATGAAAACAGAAACATGATCATTATATTCATTACTGATAATGTAAGGCTTAGTAACTCCATTTTAGATTATAATATCCCGGCTTCAAAAAGACTAATAGCAAAGACTTCTTATAAACCAAAATGCCAGTAGAAATAAGTCAGTCTCATTGTTTGAGTCTAAAAATGCTGAAAGCTACCCAGTAAGGCAGAAAATAGACTTTTTGGGGGGTTTTAATCCATTCACACCCCTAAGCAAACATTGTTTTGCACTGTGGAACCAATTCATTTTTGATAGTCCCATGGGCTTTTATAAGGCATACTCCCACACCTTCAAAAACCAGAGGCCATGTCAAAGCCAATCCAGTTTACCCTCAAATCTCCTCTTCTCTGTTCCACCTTCAAGAATAGAACACACACCACAACAAAACCTGTTGGCCTTCTTCACCATGGGGAAACAAATGGCTCCAAAGCCAATTCCTGCAAAATCTTCAGCTCATTTCATACCCCCCCCCCTTTTTTTTTTTTTTTTGTTTTAAAATCAACCTCCTCCTTGCCAGATCTCTCTCATTTCAGGCCATCTCTAGACCTTGAGAAGGAGCCACTGTTCAGCCCACACCACACAGCAGCCCCGACCATCTTTTAACTCAAGGACTTTCACAACATTTTCACTAATAACAAGGGAAATTTTTTCTTGCGTAGTTCTACCCAGTCTCCTTTTTGCTTTGTGTTTTTAATAGGGAAGTCCTGGGAAAGAACTTCCCAGGCACACTTCATTTCTGCCTTCAGTCCAGCTTATTTGTCCAAGGAGGTAGGTACTTTAGAAGATCTTATACTTTATCCAAGTCTCAATGCCTAGTCCCACAGGCCTTAATATTTTCATCTTATTGTTATATATCTTTAAAACAAAAGGATTTACTTTCAGGATTACATTCCACTCTCTCTGTCCTCAGGAAAGATGCAAAGGCTGAAATACACTTATGGAGCAAATACATCAGCCACAGGAGCCGAAAGGAGAGGAGGGAAAATTCTTATTCAAACATGGAAATGAAGTAGCACCACACTGGAGTCCTATTTTGTAGTGCTTCACACGGGGAGAACAAAACCCTATACAAACCAGCCAAGAATTAGATCTGTATTTACAGAAGGAAGCACGTACACCAGGCACACAAAATGACTCACCCAAGGTTACAGAGCCAGGCAGTCAAACCCCCTCAGCACAGGTGCCAATTCTCAGCTCCACTCCACTTTCGAGCTGCTAAACAATATTCTTCTTCCCACCCCCATGTAAGACATGAGCCAATTTTACTTTTATGAGACTAAATTACCTCTATTCATCTCCTGTCATGGTAAATGAGTTACTAGCAAACTCTTTCATTTCTCAAAATTTTCTTCACAAAGTCTTGTCTTTATAATTCCATTTACCTGTACGTGAAGAAATACATGCTGTTTATACAAGCATGAATAAATCAGGTACCATTTCCTTCACATTAAGTTGCTGTTTCTTTTACTGCAGGGCAAGAGATAAGCATAAGCAGTAAAAGAAAAAAAAGTAGAAATGCAGAGATGATGGCTAATATGCCTTAAATGGGAAAAAGTATTCCCAGTTTCAGAAGGCAGACTCAAAGAGATGTCACCATGAAGTAACAACCACAGCACACATCTCTCAACACGCAGGAGCTGATTCAGGATGCCTCCTGCATCCTCTCTTTGTATTCCTATGAGGGAAGGAGGAAAAACCATACATCATACAGATTGCTCCACAAGCGGTCAGGTGCAATCAGGAGTCTTCAACACAAGAGTCTAAGAATAACATTAAATAAATTAAAGTGTGCAAAAATATACCCAAAGGGATACCAAGAGCTACTTGTCTTCATTTTTCACCATGAGACACGGCAACATGTAAATGATCACAGCCTGACAATGCTGCTGGAAAAAAACCAGTAAATTTCTGTCTGTAATCCATTTATAAATGGTCATTTAGTCTGTCCATGTTAGTTTGTCCCTCTCTAAAGACTTTTTCTAACCCATCAGGCTGATGTCACCCAAATTTTTCTTCAGAGTACTCAAGTCCCACTAACAATTGCACACCTGCAGGTTCCTAAAAATACATAATTAAGAAAAGGAGAGGGTATTTACAATAGCTACAGACTTTTGATCCTATCAAAGGTGGTAGTGGTAAATCAGTCAGGAACATGAAGCTACTGATTTTAGGGGAAATAGGGACCACACAGTCAGACATCAGTAGCCCAGTGCCCAGCACTGACGGCTGCTTTCAGCAAGAGAGACACCAGGAAGGATGGGGAAGGCAGCTGCACCCCAGCAGGAGCTGCAGCATTTTGGAGGCAGCGTGGAGGGTGCTTGGACAGGGTTAGTGCCCTGGTTAAGCTGTACAAGGTCAGGTCTGGGAAGGAAGCATCTTTGAGCAAAGACTCTCTTCTTTACACCAAAGAGAGGACAAGGACCTCCCTAGCATCTGCACCTGCAACCCAGTTATCGCCACCTTGTGGGAGTGCCCAAAATCTTCCAGGTCCTTCTGCTAACCCAAGGGAGGGACAATTCCTTCCACTGAGAGTTTACAATTTAGCAAAATTAAAATGAAATCTCCATTACTAAATAAGCATCTTACATGGCTGCAATAATTTTGTTTTCCTGTCTTGTAATCTTTTTCTGATTTTTTTTTTTTCCTTTTCTGGTAACTTGGAAACTATAGTTGCATCAGCATTTCTGTAGACAAAAGTTTAAAAAAATTCTTGTAAAAACCATGTAAAGGAGATGAATATTTAACAACTGTTTCTCCTTCACTAAACAGAAATAAGCAAGGCCCTGGGAGGTGTTTGGGCTTGAGCTTTATTTTAGGGCAGGGAGGAAAGGAAGAAAATAACCTTTTAGTAAAAAGTATGTCTACTACAGTTCAATGGTCTTTGAATTCCCAAGTTTTTAATTAAAACGTGGATCAAAGTATCAACCAATGCCAGCTGGAAAGTCTGCATTCATCTGAAAACAGAGACCAAACAGTCCAGAGCTTTCCAAACACATCACATTCAGCAGCCCCACAAGGGATGAAGGGGAACAGCACAGACCTGCTCAGCCAGCTGGCCTGTCAAGTGGCTTTTATTTCCCCAAGTGAGAGAGCAGCAAAGGTGTTGAGCAGACAGATGATGAAAAGATGGGAACGAGGAGGGCAGAACATCAGAGGAAACAGATTCATAAGAATAATTTAATTTAGAACATAAAATTAATCCAACAGAATAGACGAACAGATGCGAAGGGATTTGAAACTCCTTCTTGGATCATATCCCCTTAACTTTACTATACTCACAATCTGAATGGGATCTTATTTATTCATAATATTGAAACCATATTAATTAGGCAATAAAATACTCCAGACAGTTTATTGTTAGGATTATTTACATAATGTGTGTATTAAAGGAGGAGGAGGAGAAATTAGTGGCTCCATCCTGAGAGGTGACTAAACACTGGAAGAAGAAATTCCTGGCTTCTTATAACATGAAAGATTCCTCTTGCTGTTGGAGCACTTGCCACAGGCAGTTTTTCAAGAAACTTTGTTAATTAAGATATGTACTCACACAAGCAAATATTTGGCTGTCCCAGTGTTTCTGTAATCTCTGCCATGAAGCTCAGAAAACCAAGGCAAACAGAGAGGAATAAAGAGATCTGAAATACTTCCCATCTCTGACCCCAAGTAAGCTAAGGCAGTCATCTGCTTTAATCACAACGTGATCAGTACAGTGATGACAGATACCAATCTGGATAAGACCTCTAGGGAGCCTGCCAACAAATACACTGCCTTTCCAAGCAGAAGACATGCTACTCTTCACCCTGCCACGTAACTGACATGCAACCTTGGGCAGCAAACTACAGATCTTGAGGACACTGGTTTTGCCTCCAAGGCAGCAGAATAGAGGTCACACTGCTGACCTCTTCTACTAGCTTCTGCAAGCCAGGCCTGTCTGTTATTACAGAGACACAGTGTGCAGGACCTGGCTGAACTTTGCCTGAATAAACAAACATGACAAAAAGAAATTAATTAAGAGCAGAAAAGAGTTCATCAACAGATGCTTACCTGAATATTTAGGCTAACAGGCAATTTAAAAATCACTTCCTCTGTCCAGTCAAAGAGCTCACTTACTTTACAAGCCTCACACTACATTCAAGTTTAGAGGAGGTAGATCCACAATTTCTTCCAGCAAGGATTACTAGGAGCCCTGCTTACCTTAAAGCTGGATTTGATTTTGAGGGACATCATTCACCTCATAAGTACTTACCAAGTACAGGTCAGGCTGTCACACCTACGTAATTTACTAATGAGGGAGCTGTGCCTGTGCTCCAGGTGCCTTCACCTTTTATTAATTGTTTTCCTTTAGAGAGGAAGGAACTTCTACCACCTGAGCTTTTCTTCATTGTTCCTAACCCTGTGTGTCAGCCATTCCCTGCAGAGCAGTGAGGAACAAGATCTGATGCCCAAGCAAGTGCAGCTGAGGGAGGAATCTGGAACATAATGCCCCCCATGGGCATGGGCTCACTGTCCATGACAAATGCCAGCACAGCAATGCCTGAGAGAGCTCAAGTTTTTAACAACCTCACTGAATAACTTAACAGAATTTTAGGGCTCAGTTAAAGGTAAAATAATGCATCTTGGAACATAATGCCCCCCATGGGCATGGGCTCACTGTCCATGACAAATGCCAGCACAGCTTTGTGAGGTTCTGTTGCCTTGCAACTCCTGCTTTGGGGAGTCAGTCACTGCCTCTCATTTAGGATGGCAAACCAACTCTACAACGCACCTATATCCTTTGTGGCTACTTTCCAGCGAATTCTGCTTAGACATTCTCTAACGAAAATTTGCA
>VZTO01000698.1:53351-78589 GCA_013400615.1 Syrrhaptes paradoxus | reverse complement strand
TAGTGGCTCCATCCTGAGAGGTGACTAAACACTGGAAGAAGAAATTCCTGGCTTCTTATAACATGAAAGATTCCTCTTGCTGTTGGAGCACTTGCCACAGGCAGTTTTTCAAGAAACTTTGTTAATTAAGATATGTACTCACACAAGCAAATATTTGGCTGTCCCAGTGTTTCTGTAATCTCTGCCGTGAAGCTCAGAAAACCAAGGCAAACAGAGAGGAATAAAGAGATCTGAAATACTTCCCATCTCTGACCCCAAGTAAGCTAAGGCAGTCATCTGCTTTAATCACAACGTGATCAGTACAGTGATGACAGATACCAATCTGGATAAGACCTCTAGGGAGCCTGCCAACAAATACACTGCCTTTCCAAGCAGAAGACATGCTACTCTTCACCCTGCCACGTAACTGACATGCAACCTTGGGCAGCAAACTACAGATCTTGAGGACACTGGTTTTGCCTCCAAGGCAGCAGAATAGAGGTCACACTGCTGACCTCTTCTACTAGCTTCTGCAAGCCAGGCCTGTCTGTTATTACAGAGACACAGTGTGCAGGACCTGGCTGAACTTTGCCTGAATAAACAAACATGACAAAAAGAAATTAATTAAGAGCAGAAAAGAGTTCATCAACAGATGCTTACCTGAATATTTAGGCTAACAGGCAATTTAAAAATCACTTCCTCTGTCCAGTCAAAGAGCTCACTTACTTTACAAGCCTCACACTACATTCAAGTTTAGAGGAGGTAGATCCACAATTTCTTCCAGCAAGGATTACTAGGAGCCCTGCTTACCTTAAAGCTGGATTTGATTTTGAGGGACATCATTCACCTCATAAGTACTTACCAAGTACAGGTCAGGCTGTCACACCTACGTAATTTACTAATGAGGGAGCTGTGCCTGTGCTCCAGGTGCCTTCACCTTTTATTAATTGTTTTCCTTTAGAGAGGAAGGAACTTCTACCACCTGAGCTTTTCTTCATTGTTCCTAACCCTGTGTGTCAGCCATTCCCTGCAGAGCAGTGAGGAACAAGATCTGATGCCCAAGCAAGTGCAGCTGAGGGAGGAATCTGGAACATAATGCCCCCCATGGGCATGGGCTCACTGTCCATGACAAATGCCAGCACAGCAATGCCTGAGAGAGCTCAAGTTTTTAACAACCTCACTGAATAACTTAACAGAATTTTAGGGCTCAGTTAAAGGTAAAATAATGCATCTGCAAAAAAAAAAACACAACCCACATTTGCTTGTTTTAAACACTTCCCTTTTCCAAATATAAAAATTTACACTTGGAGATAGTAAAAGGTTTCTCCGCAATGTCACTGGTTTTACCCATCTTCTTCAGTTTAAACAAACTGGTGACTTAAGATAAAAGCTTGCTTTTTTTGTGTAGATAAAAGCATCTCATCTGAGGAAGATGCAGTCATGTTGGGAGCCCTACATTTATATTACAGTAGTTAAGAGTAGGAACTTCATCACTGCTGTGGACAAACTGGTACTTTCTCCATTGTAAAGTTCAGACAAATCTTTATTCTTGGAAGATAAAACTATTTTATTGATCTCTCTTCAGAGACTAATTGAAAGAATAAGTTTTCAAAGGGTTGGCAAGAAAAAAATTACTCAGCCACCAGGCCATTACTGACAATATGCTAGGGTGCTGCAATTATTCTGTCTAGCTTTTGATACAGCTGCTCAAAAAGACCTTCCTCCTCTGAATCATTTCCAAAGGCTTTGTTTTTCTCCCCCAACTAAAATATTTATATTGAAAACTCTATTCTAGGTTGCCTTCAAACAAACATCTTGTCTATACATACAGCAGTAAAGGAAGGTCTCATAGTCAGATTGCTGTACTGAAACCCAGAAAGCCTATGTTCAGTCAGTCACAAAAAAACATGGCTCTGAAGAATGAATAGAAAAGTTGCTATCAGAGTAGGGGATTACTGATCTAACCCAGTTACCTGGGATGCCTGAGTCTGAAATGCTATTTTAAATTGTGTCATTAGACAATAAGGAATTAGAATTATTCATTGTGTCTAACCTAACCTCATTACAGCCTCCTCCGGGAATAATTATTTCAAAACATGTCTTGCTCTTCAGAACCTCAGGGCACAATTTTTGAATCTTCCTGAGCTTGGCTCAGATCACTTCTCTAAACTCTGGGAGTTGCTCTGGCTCCCAGCACAAACTGAACCCACCTAGGAACTAATCTTATTTGCAGCGAAGAAATGTAAGTGGCTGCTGCTGCATTCATATATCTGCCTGACCCCAGCCAATGCCATCACATTGCAGCCTGTGTCTGCGTCCCTTATGTCGCTTTTCATCACAAAGCTTCATTTCCCCGGGTGGGGGCATCCCACCTTTCAAGTCAGAATGATGTTACTGCTACCAAATTGTTACCGAAGAAAACCTGTCAAAGATCAGGTGCTTTCCTAGTTTATGTAACCCTCTCCTGCAGAAATGGACGTGTGTGTCATTATATGCAATTTGCAACTTTATGTATGTTTTGGAGAAACACCTCACACACCCCATACCCAACCTCGGGCAAACATAGCTTTCCTAAAACAATGATTCATAGAAGGCACAATACTTCATTTGCAGAAAATGGGTCATGGCAAATATTTCTTTCAAAATCTCACCTGGTTTGTGAAGATCAGAGTGTATTTAATAAGAAATGTGATGTCAGCAAAATAAACTGCTTAAAGTTCTGGCAGTAATGTTAGCACAGCTGCAGGAGATTATCAAATTGCTGTTTAAAGGAGTAACTAGAAAGACTCAGTAATATTTCAGATTCTTTTCACAAATATAAAGTACCATTCAGTCAGGGCTTGACTTGCCTAATACCACTTTCATTTTAGCTAGTGTAAATTAGCCTATTCAGAGCTGACCTTTGGCCTTTCAAGGATTTTTGATGCCTTTATGAAAAGATCTAGAGAGCTGCCATCCAAAAGGAGAGTAAGAGTCAACTGGAAGAGGCAATCTTTTCTCTCCAGTCTTCTGAGTCATATCAGATTTCAGTGCAGTTAGTCTACCAAGCTCTTCTACTGTTTAACCGTGGGAATAATTCTTCCACAACTAAAAAGCTTTATACATTTACAGAATATTACATCTTCAGTTCAGGAATGTTCTTTTACATTGTTCTGATCTAAAATCATGACCAGTCTGAAATAGGTATAAACATTGGTTCTATTTCCCAGTAAACTACTTAAGACTTCTGGAGATGATTCTGAACGGAAAAAAAGTAATCTCTCTTGGGATTATCAGGCATAAAATAATTTCATCTGCACAGATAAACAGATTGTGATGCGTTTCCTGATTAGCCAAAAGAGCACAGGAAGGCAAGATGAAAGATCTAACTGATGTGAAGGCAAGATATAACATCTCATCTAAGTGAACTGTTGAAGTGCTAAGCAAAAAGAATGAGGAGAAAGGCATCTGTAAAGGTGGCCCAGTGTTTGTGTGTATGTTTTTTCTGTTTCAAAGAAGGTCTTATTATAACATAGGTCATAAATAAATTATATTTTACTTCTTTAGAGTTCAAATGAACACCATTTGGTAGTTACATTTTTTATCACAGTGATTTTCAAGCTACATCATCAATGCATAACACAGGTCCAAATCATGTTTCCATTTTACAACAATACAAATAATCACAATATAAGCAGTATAATTAATATAATCACAACCCCTATTTTCAGCACTATAAAACTTTTCTGTTTGAGCTTTGACCAGTGTGCTCCAGAAACCTTGGTCTGCCATCTGAAAGCTGACCTCTCATTCAAAACACAGGAGACACAGACTATTACTGTTAATGGAGGAAATGGGCAAGGCTTCCTTTCAATGGGAAGCTAGCTTCTTTACAAAAAACTAATTTTTGACACTCATTCAGGAAAACCTTTTATCAGTACTAAGAACTCTGGTTGATCCTTCAGTAGTTCTACTTATTGTTTTCCTCAAAGAACAAAAAGCATTCATGAACAATGTTTTGCATACATTTTTTCTTTATAGCATGTTACCAACAGCCTAGCACCTTGATTTCACTTAATTGGGAACATGAGAGATGGATGAAGATTGTACCAGTTTTTTAATGTGGGATGTAGATCCAGTTTTGGTTTAGAGGGCTTGGGGGTTGGTGAGTTTTGGTTTTGGGGCTGATTTTGCAAGTTTTAGTCCTACACCCAGAACTGTAAAATTCCAACCTGTTCCAGCAGCACATTAAGCAATTCATTTTCTCAGTTTCTCCAATGGGGAAAATGCAAAATGAAGCATTTTAGGGCTCCTGGAAGCATACTTCCTTCTACAGTCGTGGTCCATTCCTCCCTACTGTGATTCAAAGATTCTTCATTCTCCCTCCAAAGTTAGAGCTGCTTATAGCCTCAGTACCACAATTGCTTGTTTACTCTTCCTTATGCTAAGAAATGGCCTGTTTGTTGTTATCAAAACAAGCAGCAATTTGATAATATTTAATAAGTAAAAGATCAGTGACTGACCTCTTAGAGGCAAGTTTTGTCACTGCATACATATATACTATACACATGACTCATGGTTTTAAACTCCACTGCCTAAGCTGAAGTCAAACAATAAGATGCAGTTAAAACATACTAAAACACACCAGGCAAACAGAAGTTATTTTTGCCCTGTTGTGAAGCAAAACAAAAAAATATGTACATTTAATTAGAAGCAATTGTGTGTGAAATATTTTACACCCACTCTGTGCTGACGCAGCCCCTATGATTTGTGTGGCTGAGCTCCGACAGTGCTGTGCTGCCACCCTCTGTTCTCAGTCCTAAGCATCAGCAATTCATATCGGGGCAATACCAACTTCTCTTCAATCTGGGAATCCATGAAGGTTAAAATCCACATCGTACAAGCAGCTGATGAGTTATCAGAGCATAAGAGAGAGCTTGTTTTGCTTCCTAAGCATATTAAGGCTTGCTGAGCATCCTGTGCTAGCTGTTAACACCGTGGTTATGAGAGCACTTGGGAAGCCCATGGTAAAATATCTTAGCTTGGAGGAAGAGTGTCAGTGAAGTAGGCTTGTGCATACCTGCAGCTGCACTCGGCATATCAGAAAAGGAACAAAACACAAAGCTGACCCCACATTCATAAGGATCCAACCACTTCTGCTCTGGTGATTTTGTTTAGGCTCTTAAGGTCAAAAGGTCTGTCTCACTAGTCTACATTTACTCCGTGGTAGCCTTTAGAAACAAATAAAGTTAAGCATTGTTACATACATATGTTTCCTGTATTTCATGGTATATTTATTCAGTATTATTCACGTTTGAAACAACTGGAGAAACATGCCTTCCCTTGCACTTCCCAAAATGTCCCAAAGGAATGCTGTTTTGCAAGGTTTGTTGGTGTAAAGAGAGGCCAGATCTTCCCTCACACTGACAGGCACTGACTGGCCCAGAGTATTTTCTGTGAAGTTGCTGTAATGCCCTGGCTAGCAGCAAAACACAACAACTCCCCTGGGATGGGGAAGAGAATTAAAGGCATAAAGGGAAAAGAGACTCATGGGCTGAGATAAGTACAATTTAATAACTAAACAGCAATAAAATAGAAAATAATAATAATTATAATAATAATATTAATAGTAATAGATAAATACAAATGGGTGATACGCAGTTGTGCTGCTCACCACCTGATGACCAAGGCTCAGCCCATTCTCGGCCAGTGATCCCAGAGCAGGGAAAGTCCTGAAACCATGGACCCATGTGGGAAAATTACTCGGGGAGGAGGGGAATTAGTTTCTCTAAGGTAATGTCTATATCCTAACAGAAGTTATAATATCACAAGAAAAATCTCCAGGGTAAAGTAAAGCAAAGCACAGTTGCTACTTTCTGGGACAAAGGCACAGCTGGCATGCAAAGAACTTGTTTACCCAGAAACACATCCTGGTCCTGGTACAAAATGGATTGATGGGAGACAGAGTGAAATGACGCTGTTCCACAGCTCTGCCCTGTCCAAGACTATCCGTACCTCTTTAAGGACGGGAACAATAGGTTGTGTAACAATTGTCAAACAGGAAAGATGGCAGACGCTGTGCCAAGCACTGTGGCAAAATCTTTACCCTGAGGCCAACTTTGTTCATTATAATGTCATTATGATACCAAAACACGCCTCCATCCTGAAAGTTACCAGCCTCTGAGACACAACCACTCGTCATTGAGCATGTGCTCTCTATGTATGACTAGAGTCACTCAAGCTCCACCTAAATACAAATAAATAGTATAAAAATAGATCGATGAGGGGAGAAAATTAGGGAAGACTCCATCGTAACTTTGGGGATTAGCTGATGGGTTGAACCTGTCTTCTCCCCCACAGAGATGCCTATTGGGTAAGAACCTCTTCTATGTGCATTAAGTATCAATTTACACTAGCAGTTACCAACAACTAAAGATTGATTATTTATATATTGTTCTTGAAGTCAGTCTACTATCAACAGCAATCTCTAAACCCTGTCACAATCTGTATTTTATACAATAAAATTTACTCTGCATAAACTTGATAAGGGATTTGACTCAGTGCTGCTGTCAGCGTGGTCCCTGAATAGGTCAAATTGTCCTCCGATACAGCAGGCTGCTTGGTAAGGTCCCCACACGGGACACCAGCAGGCTGTACAGGCACAAGGGCCTCGACTTTCTTGGGAAGCTGACAGGCTGATCAAATGTAAAGGGTTTGAGGAAATCCCCTGCTCTTAACGTGACACCCCAGAACAGAGATAAAAGCCTGAGTGCCCAGGAGACCAAGATGACCCTGAGAGAGGGGGGACCTGGAGGGAGACAACCCCGAGCAAGAGAGGGCTCTTCCAGACAGAGCCTCATCTATATATACGGGGCATGACATGCATGATATGGAATAAACCATTGGCCAATTTGGGTCTCAATCCTAAACCTAAGGTCAAATCCTAGTCTAGTAATTGTGGGCTGTGCTCCCTCCCAGCTTCTGCACCTGCAGACACTGGAACAACAGAGAAGCTGAAAAGTCCCTGGCTGTCCTGGCAGCAACTATAAACACCAGTATGTTATCAGCCTTCTCAGAACAAATTGAAAACACAGCCTCACACTAGCTACTACGAAGAAAGTTAACGCTGTCTGAGCTGAAACCAGGACAGAAGTCAAGAACCAGGGTGATTTTGTCCACATAATCCTCTACCAGACTTGACTTCTTGAAGCAGTTCAATCGAACATTTGTCACTTTGTGAGAGAGGGAGGAGCACTTATTGTAGACAGAGAACCAAAAACCAACACAGACACTCAACTGTAAAGGCAGAGGAGCGATATCTTAACAACAAAGCAGAACCACAAAATTATTTCCACCTTCCTGGCCAGAGTGTGCCTGGCTCATCCTTCAACTTGATGCCAAGTAACTCTTCCAGTCCAATTTTAAGCAGGTTCCATCAAGAAATCAAGAGTTAGGAAAGAGAGATTAGATTAATAAACTCTGAGCTGTAATTAAGTCAAATACACACCTTTCTAGCCTAGCTATAAAGCAGCAAGGAAAAGAGCCATGTGGCAGGTAACATTGGAGACCTGAACAGAACATAAGCAGCACCAAAGGGTCCTCGATCTGTTAATCTCAGCTTTCCATAAGAACTGCCAATACTGCTTTTGAGGGCTTCTGTCTGCTCTGAAAGGAAGGTACAAAGCAGAACATAAAGCTGAAAACTAGGATGAATGCCAATAGGAGTTTCTCTTCTGTGTGCTTTTTCCATGGGAAGGGAAAAATACAGACTGTAATCTGCTAAAATGAGCTGGAGTCCAAAGAAAGCTGACTATTTCTCAGGAGGTTGCCAAGCATTAACAGTATTCCACTGTACAGCAGAAAGCTTACATGGAAAGGATTTCATGTGGGGCTAGCCATGCATCAATGCTTTCTGAAGCCTAGCTTTACACACACTTGAAATACCTAGGCAGAGCTTTACAAACTACAGTGGCAGAAAAGAAAAAAAATTTAAAAAGCTAGGTCTTCAGATTGAGGCAAAGTCATTCCAGGGCATGTAGGTATTTCTGGATGGCTTTGTACCACCCTGTTTGCCCTTCAGTTTTCTGCTGTTTCTGTTCATTTTTAGACTGTATCCCCCATAGCACTATTATGCCTTACAATGTTTAGAAGTCATAAGTGCCCTTTTGCACTCATTAAGCTATCAGCAGAAAGTTGCTTTAAGTGTAAAATAAGTTAGGGTGTCAAAGTGTCTGGAAAGAGAAGAAAGCAGAAAGTGTGGCAGGAGGGCAAGGGAAACACAAGGGCGTATATCAGCCCCTCCTTCCCAGGGCAGGGGAGAGTTCATAAAGTGGCCAGGGGTCACTACACAATTGCTAGTGCCAACCTCCCGTTAGCGGGCTGCTAAGCTCTGTTTGGACGGGGAGTGGGAGGGAAGGACAGAAAAGCAGACATTCCTCTCTTTTAGTTTCAGCTCCCAGACATGCCAAGCAGAGGGATAAAAACAATGTCATCTTACATTTAGGAAGGTCACTTTGTGCTGGTGCTTGCGGCTTTATCACAAGCTGTAAGAGGCTCAGCAAGCAGTAGATGATTGTGTGCAGACATGCATGCACCCACACACACAGGAAAGGTAAGATCTAAATAAAGATATTCTAGCTGTGCATGGACTTTTGAGGCTAGAGGGACACTGTAGACACCGTAATAGGTGTGAAGCTCACCTGGTGACCTGGAAACCACAGCCCTTAGAAACCCCCATGAGATGTGAGTAATGCATGTATTCACATGCATGCCCACTGGTACATACAATTTAGTGCAGAAGAGAATCAACAATTTCACTCACATCAATGACAGCCTTTTTCCTAGAGGAAAAAGGCCACCTTTGTATAAAAATAGCCCCTATTCATTGACCAAAAGAAAGAAAGAGAACATTGCTTTTCTCCTCCTGTTGCTCAATAACAGCTTCAAAACAGCTTTTAGGAGACAAAATCTTTCCTAGCCCTCTGACCCAGAACTGCTCCTTCCGTCTTCCTCCTTGCAAAGATATTGGTTTTCCAAATTAAACCGCAAAGTACACCACCAACATGAAGCCAGCCTCTTGACTTTATACTCCTTCCCCTCTGGCTCTCAACATAAGCATGCCTGATGCTTCACTGTTCTCAAAAAGGTCTTAGCAGAGATTGAAGTGAAATAAATTCTATCCTGCTTACCACCTATCTGCAACTACTATCTCAATGTCTTTTTTTCTGTCACACTAATTTTCTCCAGTTCAGCTTTCATCCTTTTCAGCACCAAAATCCCTCCCGAAATTCCAGATGTCATCTTCCTTAGTGAAGTTTCTACTGTTATACTTTAACTCATTTTGCCTTGTCTCAATTTTTTATTAAATTACATTCTTATTCACAAATCTGCACAGGTCATGACAGTTGAGTGTATTGCTCCCTGTGGTCCAAAAATCTGTTCACAACCTCCTATCTTCGATGAAAATATTAAAAACAAACAAAAAACCATATACACAAAAAAAAGCACATCCAAGCAAGATTGTTTGTAGTTTTAGCTTCTACAACTTCTGTACCAATGAGGCATTCATCTTCAGCATACACTGTGTGAAAGACTACTACCCCATCTGCTCTAAAGCTACTGCATGAGTTTTATGATGTGCCTCTTACTCCTGACGAAGATGACAAAGGCATGAGTGAGGAACAGTTCATCACAGGAGATATACATGCAACCCACAGATGCCAAAATAAAAAGGACATTTCTTTTTCCAGCCAACTTTGACATGAGAGCTCTTTAATCATCACTATTTATAAGGCCACTTAAGCACCCAAGTTGCTTGAATGTAGTGAGTGCTTCCCTCTCTCCCATTCTGCCATCCCACACTTTGCCATTGTTTGGAGGGAACCTGTCAGTGGCTGTACCTTCTAAGCCTGGACTTTAATTTTCTCCTAGCAGTCAGAGTTAGCTGGCAGAGAAGGCAATGGCCTGACAGCTTTCTGTTAGCACTAAAGCACTGTCTAATGCACCTGCTATCAGAGGTAATTTTACAGAGAAGCCTAGAGATAATTTTTCAATTTGCTGTCTAGTGAATCAATTGCAGCTCACTAATCAAGACAATGGCTGTAAAATGCAATGCATGGAGTGTATAAACGGAGTGACGGTTTCACTCTGCAAATCTGAATCAGAGCAGATTAACAGTATTTTCCCTTAAGCCTATGGAAGCCTCAGAAGGACCTCTGAATTTAAATGGGGAGAAACAAATTATCACTGCTGGTACTATAAAGATTCTTTTTACCTCTGGTGAAACTAGCAGGGAAATGGTGTAGGCAGGCTTCAGTAAAAGCAGTGTGCTGTGGAAAAGCATAGTTGAAAGCATACCCTTCTTATAGAAGGACTGAAGGAAAATTTAAGATTGTTGTAAATTGGGCAATAGCTCCAATTCATAGCCATCACTGTTGATCTTCACTTAAAAGATCTTGAAATGAAACATAGCATTCTAAAGGCAGCTCTGTCATCGTCATGTCCGTAAGTCTCATGTGAATAGTTTGGAACAAGGTTCTGGATAGATTTTTGTTATGATTTTTAGTATATGCTTGCTTGAGGAAGGAGGAAAACTAGGAGAAATGTAACAGGAAAAGAAATAAAGGCTAGGTACCTGATACTATGAGCTTAAAATTAAACAAATACATATTTTTTGTGCAAAGTCCTATCAGGTAGAAAGGTATTTCAGATATATGTAAAGGAAGTCCTTTTTTCCTCTGGTTCCCAAGAAATAGGGTGTCCTTTCAGATTGTCAAACTTCTAAAAGATCATTTGAGAGGCTCCAAAATTTGGCTGATCAAAAGAAAATTTCAATTTAATGTAAAATTAGAAGGAAGGTTCTATATACTGCACTTTAGAGATGGAGAGTCCTCCCTTATGCCATCATTTTTAATTAATTAATTTTTATGTTTTTAAGTTCATATTCAAAAACCCAAAACGTCTGAGAATGTCACAGCAATCTTGTTTCCCTTATTCTGAGTTACATGGGTAGGACAGGAAATTACATGTCTTTTTAAAGAAGAGAGATGGAAAAAGAAAAAAAAGGAATAGATAACTAATTTACATACTAATCTCGGGGTACAGGTAACTGAAAACAGTTCCACTAGTGAGAATAACTTCTCAAAGAGGCAAAGAGCATGCCACTACAGTGAAAAAAAGAAAGTTTTCACTGTTTACACAGGCACGATTTCCAGGCTTGGGCAAAGCAACTCCTCACCAAAAAGGGAACAGAATTCCAGCAGAAATAACACCATATGTTCAAAAAGTGTCACTTAAAGGAATCTCAAATGTCGAGCAGCTATAAAAATACAAGAAACAGAACAGCAGCAGCAGTAACAGGCTAGTTTGTTGCCTGCCCGGAAATTGGCATCAGTGTATATTGTATGGATCCTGTAAGAGATGGTCTCTGCCTCAGACAAGTTATAGCCTACATGGGGAAGATAGAAAAGAAGCAATATTACCAAATTCCCAACTGAAAAGAGTGTTTAACCTGTTTAATTTGACCATAGTAACACAGGAAAGCTATGTCAAATGAACAATTCTATGAACAGTGCTTTACCCACAAGCCTATCCTTCCTTTTAGCCCCTAAAGGAGATTAAATACCTAAAGGATGCTTAAATATTTTTATTTTATGCTGCTGAAATGAAGCTGAAGAACTAGCTGCAATTTCTTGTGGAACAGTGTGAAAACTAGCATGCCAGGATAGATGTAAGTAATACTACAGTTATACATGACTTATTTTGCCCATGAACATCTGTAAAAAAAAGAAACCAGATGTTTCACCGCTTTAGACACATGCACCATTTTTAGAGGTAATAATTTAAATTCATTGTTGGAATAAGCGTACTTGCACTTTAGCCTGGTAATTTATCTGTCTGGGAAAACAGCATTTGTGTAGCAAGCACTGCCTATCTTGTTATCGAATGCTTAATGGAACTGACACTGCAGGCTGTTAAAGTCCAGTTCATGAACACACAAGATTGAGAAAGATAGTTTGGAGACTCTTCTGGTTTTATTAGTACATTGATCTGTAGATCTTTTAAAATCAGATCTCTATTCTAAGAGACAAATTAAGAATACTCAATCTAAAACCACCTATTGGATTGCTGGAGCTATCTTACTACTGAATATTTGCTTCAGGTATATAAACCTGAAGAAAAAGCTGTGCATCCAATTTAAACATTTTATTGTCTTCGTTAACCATTTGTAAACAAGCATGTGGGCCAGGTATCCACTCATTTGTTTAAGTCGTATGACTGAATATATGTCTGTGACAAGTTATTTATGGTAAAAGGTTTTTGAAAATTAAGAAAAGCATTTATAGGCCCACCAACATTGTTCCATGCACTTCTCAAGACTCCATTTTCTCACAGTCATTGTCTGTTCCATGAGAAGTGACACTGCAGGGACTTGTGTGAGAAAATCGGCATGGTAGACTCAATCTGGAAGCAATAAGTACCCATGGTCAGAAAAAAACCAGCAAGACTATGTGGGTCAGTAATTTAGGCCAGTGCATGAGACATTAGGAGTCAGTTTTGATTTTCTAGTGTTCCAGTATTTTCTCTCTAATCCAGCCTAACCTGTACTTACATACAATACTAAAAATGTGAGGTCAGAGTTTGTCTCTGCAGCAGGTTCACTCCTCTGCCATTCAGATACAAAGTGACACTGAGGGGTGCAGCACCTTCTCCAATGTGGCGCGCACACACATGCTTCTGAGCTGCTGGAAGACATAATTTAAGAAAGGTGGTCGCTACAAGTTAGTTATTTCTGCTGTTGAGCAACAATCCCATAAACATTGCAAAGGTTCCTTATTGAGTCATTTTTGGTATTCAAGTCTCTTTTTGGCATGATTAGGAGAAATACATCTGGTTTGGCTGCTATGATCAACACAATTACTTAGCTTCTCCATGCAGCTCTTGATGCTTTTTTTATTGATTAGTTAGCTGTCCAGAGCCTACTGGATACAAGCAGAAGATTAAAGCAAAACTTTATGTATAACTTTGCCTGTTGGGAAATAAGTGAAGAAGACAGGGCAGGCTCTGAAAATAGGACTCTCTCACCCATAACCAAATCCCGAAAACCCCATACTACATGAAAGCTTGTCACAGGGAGTTCTGGAACACTGTCTCAGGTGGTACTCTCTCAACACACATATTATTTGCTATTTTGCATCACTTCTCACAACTGGGCTTCAACGTTAAAAGACAAATGTTGCATAACAAGTCTCAGAGAGAATATTTTTTCCATGGAATTCACCCTCAAACCAAGAATCTAGCATACACACTTTTAACCACAACAACTTCCCCTCTCTGTACTCTTCCCACACTCCTCTGACTGCAAGGGAACAGCTGATCAGGGAGCACAAAACAAACTGCTGCATCAATATCCCAGAGGGAGCACAAGTCTTGCAGCAGTGTATGAACTACTCTGATTGTATGTGCTCATAGTCATCACCAATTCTTATGAATGCTGGTGAGGGCAGATTCCAGCTTTCTACAGCAATGCTATTTAGCTTTGATTTTGAGCTAAAAAGGACTAGGAAAACAACTATAGAAAGTCCAGTTTATCTTTAAAGATGCTACCTCAGAGAGCCATTTTCAATTGCCTCAGGTCATTCACCCCCTGAGATTAGCTATCATAAATTCACACCACCAATGTTTTAGAATGAAGGAGGGTTTGATTTTGATAAATATACAATTTTTAAAAATAAACTCAAGGGACAGACAAAGCGGTTGGAAGTTCCCTCAGCCTTAACCAAAAAGACAGAAGAGACTTTTCATAAAACAAAGCAGTTTTATGAAGTCGACCCCCATGCACTTATAACCTGTTTTGGCACTCATGAAGCATATCCTCTCTGTGAGGTGCCAGCTCGTTGCCATCACTTCCCTATTGATCTGTCTGCCACATCTCTGGAAAGGTCAAGTAGGATGAGGGCCCTTTCCAGTGCTCTTTCAAAGCACTTCATTCCTTTCCAGAAAGGGTGAAAGCTCTCAGGTGACAGGCTAATTAATTCAGTCTTTTCAGCTGTGTAGAACTGTGACATTTATAATTTATTCTGAAAGGAAAATAATTTAATCCTGTTGAGGACACAGCCACATCCCTTACCAAAACTTTGTATTACACTGCTTTATTCAGACAACACTTCAAATGTGTCAGATTAACACTTTGTACATATTTGCATTCTGTGTTTGCCTCTTTCAAAGATTGCTCCAGTGCTACCACATACAAATAACATTTGCATATATATATATATAAAATTACAGTAGTTCACAGCAGTGGCTACAAACTCCTAAGTAGAGATATTTTAAATTATTATTTTAGGACTACTACTGAAGTATTTTCCATAAAGCAAAGTTATTGATTTCTACCCATGAGTGCTGCTTCAAAACCAGTATAGTTATTTATTCCAGACATTGTATAGGTTTAGTTTGTTTTATATCAAAATAAGAATTTGTTGTGTGTTCAGAAAGAGAATTGACATTTTCCTTTGAGAAATTTGAAGGCCATCCTTGCAATCAAGAGGTGTATGTAAGATCATGAGTGGTGCAGAGAATTTGTTTTAGGGAAACTTTTGGTGCAGTAAATGTTTAGAAGTATTTCTGAAAATGCCCAGAGTTTAGACTAAATGAACACAAGCCAAATCCAGACAGTTTTTGTCTTGTTCAAAAGTGCCTTTACTTTCCTTAGATGCAGAAACACACATGTAGGGCTCACTATCTCCTTACTAGCATGGGACCCCTGTAATGGCTTTAAATGGACAAAGTTGAGTCAAGTATTAAAACAGGACTAGTTCAGAGGCAGTCTGTCCTTGAGACAAAGGGATTCCTATTGCAGTGTGCCGTCTGTCAAAACCAGCAACCAGAGCAATTTTTCAGCTGAAGGTACCTCTCCCTTAGGCCAAGGCAGAACAAAACCATTTACCTTGAAACTCCTTGCAGCAGAAGGCCATGACAGCTGTATGGATGATGGTGAAGATACTTCTTAAGTCTAAGGCTCCTTTATAATAAATACCTCTTAGTATTTTCAGTGGCTCAAGATGTCCTAGATCCTTTGGAGAAATAACAGCCCTTTAATATTAATGACATTTAAGAATCAGAGTGATTTACTGTAGCTTTTCATCAAACTGCTCTGCTTATATTTCTAGAAAGATAATGTCCTTTCAGTCTTATTTTCCAAAGTCATCAACTCTTGTCCTCTGCTGTCCTCACAGTCACATCAAATAACTTATTTTAACAGCCAAGGCCTAGATAATTTTTAACCCCTATGACTCCAGCTGGAAAGCTATTTCAGAACTTTAATGCTGTGGTGGTTTGTAACCTTCTGTAGTGTTTACTAACCTTATATCCACCTGTTCTGGGGCTAACATTGTATTCTGTGCCTTTAAGAGGCTTTCTTCTATCATGATGCTTACAACTTTGATGTACTTAAAATTGTTAAACATTTTGTTTTTCAGTTTAATCTTCCTAAACTAAGTCAGTCAAGTCCTTTCAAGAAAATAAGCTCTCTCTTTCCTCAACTCCTGATGAACTTACTCAGGTTTGAACTCATCTTTCCTCATAAAGGCTATTGGAGGTGCCTGTCAGTCATCTTACAACTTTATCTGCCTTTCCCATGGCTGTATTGGCACTGGTAGCCTAGGTGTGTAGCAATCAACTGATATACCTTAATTTGATTAGTTTATTCAAAATGCTTATTGTCCCCACATTTTTTACATAGCAGTGCACAAGATTGTTTTACTGCTGTAACTCCAGTCTTATTTGTTCCTGGTCTATATACTGATCTTCCCACACATAGGCAGTACTTCCCGAATTTTCTCGGCATTCTCCAACTGAAATAAGTGAAAACAGTTTAAGAGTCCCAAAAATCTGTCCTTGCAAAAATACACTGAAATCATCCTTTCATCCATAAATTTTGCCTTGGAAAAGAATCTTTCACACACCTGTAGAATAATTTAAATTGAAAGGGATCTCTAGAGATCATTTGATCCCACCTCTCACTCAAAGCAGGGTAAGCTTGGGTATTAGATCAGATGGCTCAGGCCCATCACTAGCAGAACTCTGAATCTCTTCAAGGCTAGAATTTTAAGATTGTCTCTGGACAACTTGATCCAGTGTTTAACCCTCCTCACTGTGAAAAACACTCTTCATAACATCTAATTAGGACTTCCTTTGTTGCAGCATGTGTACTTTGCCTTTCATCCTACCACTGTGCACCCCTGTGAACAGTCTAGATCCACCTTCACCTTCCACAGTTGCACGTTTTGCTATGAATTTGTGTCTTCTCACACAGTGACTCATTCCCTAGTATTGTATCAAGTGCTTTACTGAACTACAGAGGACTAATAAAAAACATAAAGTGTCAGCCTAACACAATCTACTGTTAGTAAACACATACATCACATTTCACCTAATTTTCCATTTATGTGCAAGTCCCCACATGTTCTTACTTCAAAGCTGGTTATAAAGGTTTCTGTATTTCGACAGTCAAAGAGGTCTGCAGCAATCTGGATCACATTTTCTTTGTTTAGTAGCATATGCACTATTTTCCCATTTTTTTTTCCATTTACAAACATTCTAATAGAAAATTTTTATTTTAGCCTAATTTAACTGCAGTCTAACTGTATTACTATATGTAACTGTATTATTTTACTGAAAACTGAGGCAAACTTTTCCTTTTGTTCTGGTGCCATACTAGCACCACCTCTAATTGCTAGTTCATTTCTACTGCACAGCACCATTATATCATCCCTCATTCTTTTTATTTACTGTTCCTTCAAAGCAAGTCAGCTACAGCATCTTTTGGCCAACTGTCATTCCACTTCATAGGTTGCATTAGTTATTTACTGTTTATATTTAATCTCTTTTACTCAGTACAGATCTACCCCTTGTTACCCAGCAGGTCCCACAACTACTGTCAAAGATGAAATACCTCCAGATACCCTCAACTACAAAGCCTCTGTCTTCAGATCAACACATAGCTCTCAAATAGGGTGCAAATTACCACCAAACCAAGCAAAACCCAATACACAAATGAGTGTACCCTCTAGAAAACATATTTATCTCTTCAGCAAGAACAAGTTTCTTCTAATCATCCCTGTTTACTGCTTTCTATTCCTCAGTCACCTTAGTAATCACCAGCTGTTCGGCTTTCTAAAGATTTTCCCGCAGCTGGCTCTGCCCCATTTACTCTCAGCAGTTAGCTCTGAGCTATCATCAAAAGTAGGAAGCCTCATCGAGTCAGCTGCAAGGTTATTAGTTTATTCATAACGCATAACTCCCAAGAGGAAACTAAATGGCAATCAAGCCTACCATCATACAACAAATGAGCAAATTGTTTTCACCCAGAGAAACCAGGACGGCTCCTTCCTCACCCGGGACAAGCCTCAGGCAGACTCCTGGGCTCACCATGGCTTGCTCACCACACCCACCCACCCCCAGGAAGCAAAAGGAAGCAATGACCAGTTGGGCCACTGCCAAGGAGATGGTGGGGGAGCTGCTAGTGAGACTGGGCTGGAGGTGGCTATACACGGCCGCACATAATGGACAGTGCTGCCATGGATGGTGGGACGCTGCAGGTGGCTATGGGAGAGATGTGTGAGCTACAAGTGAATTTCACAGAGAACTGGAGGGGAGTAATGAGGGCATTTTGGGGAGTACAGTCTTGCAAAGCCAGCATAACTTAGGTTGTTATGGTTATCAACATTTCCATAAAAGGCCAAGATCACCTATCAGAAAATAACAAGTTTGTATATAGATACAGTAAAACAAGGATCGATGTGGGGAAAGTAATTAGGAGAAGGTTGCTTTTTCAGGAGGACACTGGGGCAGAGAATGGAGGATGCAAGGAGAGCAAAGGAGGGGACCAGGGTAATGTATCGTTCTGATCATATGCCTGCTGCTGTCAGGGGGTACCTGTCAGGCAGCGCTGCACTTGACCACCACAGCTGGAAGAGGAAAGGAAACAGGACATCCTGTGCTGATCATACTGTAACGGTCAGGACTGGTCCCGTATTCAGGAATGCCAGGGCAGGTGCCAGGTGGGTGCTTCCCCTGCCTGTCCAGGAAGATAGACAGATGGACCAAGTGTCCTAGTATCACTACATCAGTGCTCAATTCAGGCCTGAGGGCATCAACGGTACCCACCACTTCACAATATTATTACTGTAGTTCTTGTTGGCATTTTTCTGCAGAAGTACACCCATCAGTGTTTCTAGGATTCACAGCAAGACTGGTGCTTTCAGAAGATGCTGGACTTGGTGAGCATGCACTGCAGAGTCTTATGTTGGGTACAGCACGTGTACAGTAGGTACACTGGCTCTGAGGGGTGTCAGACAGGGTGAGCGCATGCTGCAGAGCTGCATGCCCAGGAGATGTTTCCAGTTATATCATCACGCAGTCAGAGCTGCTGTTTCAAAAAGCTGCCCGGTCTCAAGGAGGCTTGGGTTATACATGGAGTCTTCAGACTTCACATGGACACAGTTTCCAGAAATGCTGAAAAAAGCAAATATGTGGTGTCCTTCTACCAGATGCCCAGTTCCCTGCCCCTGGGATTATTATGGGATTATTCAAACAAAATTGACATATTTTGGTTCTCTTGCTTTTTGAACTTCCTTTGCTCCCTAGCTCCATGACAAAACATATTGTTAATATTCCCAGGGTTATTAAATCAAGTGCTTTGACCCTCAGTACAAAAGTGCTCACCATTACTAATGTCACAGGACTTTACAGATTCCTTTAAGCTCCAACAGCTACCAATGCTCTTCCCAGCTCTTACTTCTGTATGTTTACTCGGACTTACGTGTTTTCTCCCCAGACCATGGGGACAGTTTTAAGAGCTCCCGCTACTTTTCCCTCCTAATCTTCCAACTGAGATAACACTTCAGGACTTTTTAGTTCCCTCCTCTCCTCCCTTGTTTTCATTGGTCAAGTGTTGATGGAGTGGGAGCAAACTCACCTCTTTCTCAAATGAGCTGACAATCTTTTATTCCTTATTTCTCTCTCTTCTCATGACATTGTCAACTGCACCTGATCATAAAGGAAGTAAAGGAGAGTTTTACTTGATTTCTGTGGCAGTCTTTACTGACAGCTTTCCAGAAGAAAGGCAAGAGGGGTAAAGCAGATGCAAACCTAGACATTTTCTAGACTGTCTATCCTAAGTTGCACAAGGCAGCAGACAAATTCCAATAGGCTTTAGTTCTAAGCTGCTGTGAAACCTTCTGCCTGCAATGCTCAGGCCTACAACACACCCTAACGCTATCTTAGCTGATGACTTTTTAGTTGATGTTACTGTGTTGGACTCTTTTCCTCCAAGTACTTTTTCCTATATGAAAGAAGTCATTGAGCTCTCCTTAAGGGAGGGATGTTTCCCCAATCAAAAATCAGAGAACATTGACAAAACCTGAACCTTGGATCTGTGTGAAGCTGAATTTCTAAAACACATACGCTGGGCTTATGGCAGATGCAATACCTTGAACTAAGTCACAAATCAAATCCTTGTGCTTTCTCAGAAAGTTCATAACTCAAATTTTGTAGTACAGAACCAGTCAAAACAATATCAGCTTTAGTCTCTAGGAAGTGCAATACAGAATGTAAGCTATTTCCTCTTGCTTTTTAATTGATGGGTTGCTCGAGTGTGCTCTCAAGTATACCAGTAATTTAAGAAACAAGCAAACTAAAGTTTATTTCAGTATTTGTTGTGGTTATATTCTTTACTATGCAATCTGGGGAAAATGGTTCGCACTATCCTTTTTTTCAAGGTACAATCTGAATGCATTACAATAAAAACTTTAATTTACTAGCATAGTTTTACAGAAGATAATTTTTATAGCTACAGTTTTTATGAATTCTGGATGTGCTCATCATTAGCCAAATCACATAATACATAATAATAACTTTTAAAGGACACTAAGTTAAAAGTCTCAGGACACTTTCATCAACTAATCCTTGTAATACCCTTGTCACCCAGGTATTACTGACTTTTTAGTGTGAAAATTAACACTTAAATTTAAACACTAAAAAGAAGTTAAGTGAATTGCTCAAGGTCCCACAGTAGCTAATTGCATGGCCAAAACCTGAGCACTATGATTCCCTGATGCTGAACAGGAAGCTGGAGTACTTCTGTGTATCTGGTGATTGTGAAGTCTTCCCATCAACAGGAAGGAGAGAAAATAAATGAGAACAAGATTATGTCAATTTCCCCAGTGAGCAGAAACACACCCAGACTCCCTGAAATGTCTTATGACAAATTCTTGACCATATGGACAGTTCATTGAAATTGGATTTACAGTGGCTACAATTTCTGACCTTGAGCTCAGCACAGAAACAGATTTTTTATTATGTGAACTTTAGGATTGCTGTGTTTAGCACTCTTTGGAAAAAGACAAGTTCGTAAATTTAACCACTTGTGTTTTATCTATGCACCATCTGCATAAGTAACAATCTCCATTTGTCAGAAGAAATTAAGACATTGCTTTTGTTTGACTGCAAACTGCTGGCAGTTCACTCAGTGATTAAACTAAAATAACTTGATGCACTTCATGCTGATCACTGTTATATTGTACTTTTATTTGTTGATACTTTAAGTACTCCAAATTGGGCAAAAGAGGATAAATTATAATATGCAGAAAGCAAACTATTATTTGAATCATCACGTATGCTTCTCAATTTGAGTGAAGTGTTTATGAAACACTTAAAATCTAGGGCTAGATCTTCTGTTTCTGCAAATCAGTGTTGCTCCATTGGCTTCAGTGAAGAAACAGTAATTTACAGTACTTGAGGATCTAACATATAATACTTGTTCATTTTTCTATGGTTTGCAGAGATAGGAAAATCAAAAGAAATTGCCATATTAAATCCTTACAAGTACAGAGATTTTTAGCTTGTACATGTGCTGTATTAGAGGATTTAGAACCAATACCTCTGTAATATGAGTCAGTTCCTTTAGTAGAGTGCAGGAAGGACTTCTAAATATTACGGAAACTAATACTTCACTTTCTTATGCAGACAGACAAAAATAATTTCCTACTGTAACACCTCAGTAAAGTTGCTAGATTAATTTGGAAAAAAAAATACAAAACTATCCAGCCATAATTAGAAAATGTGCATGCCACAACAATTTAATAATCTCTACTCACTTTTCTTGTGCCATTCTCTTCTTTTATGTAATTATTTACTTATTTCTGTATTTATTTGCAGGATGTGTGAATAACTACACGAATTTCTCTCCTGCTGTTTTATATGCATTATCTACAAAATTATAAAATACATAGAAATATTAATGGCTCTTTTAAAAAAAAGCTATTTCAAACATCCTTTGATGGACCTAGATTTTTTTTGATGCCCAAAATGACTGCAGTACTCTAGAGTTAAATCTTATTAAAATTACCTTTCTCATTCTTTTCTACACAAGCTTGATACATGCAGGCTTTCTGTTCTGTGGTAGGATTCACCATATATCCCAATGAGAAAACCCACTACAGTTGTACGGGGACAGCTATCTTACATCACCACCTGTCCTCCTGCTTTCTTTCAGAGATGAAATAGAGAGATAGTCTAGTTCAGAAAATGCAAGTGTTCAACTCTCACTCCCAAACCTCTCAAGTTCTGTGTTAAGGCTGGAAAGTTTCTGAAAAGTTCCTGCTCAAAGTTTAATCACTGGGATTGTGTAGTGAGTGTTTATAGACTGGAAATTGAACAAATTGACCAAAAAGAGAGCTGAAGAGATGATTGCACAGGTTTACTATCTATCTGGATTGTCAATAAACTTTAGAGCCAGAAGAAGTTAAACAATATCATGTAAACACTTCTCCTCCCTTCTGCTAAAGCAGTGACTTGGTAGTCACAACTGAATGGTAGTCATTAATGCATGTCTTGTCTGAGATTTGAAAGGATTTGAAGACACCAAGAAGGAACCACCACCCATGTAAACGGGGATTAATATTAGATTTCAACTGCAGATGGCAGCAAACCCCCAAACATATCTGTAGTTTCACCCAGGTAATCTGATCCGTATCCAAAGAAGAAAAAATATGCTTTAGCATATTAGAAATGAACAAACTGTATTTAAAAATGGGAACACATTTGCTGAGGGTGACATAGCTCATGGAAACATGCAGGATGTTTTAGAAACATCCAAATGCCAGTGGATGATGAGAGGTGGCAGCTCTCCCAGTGAAGGTGTCAAATCACTTGCATAAAGGGTCCCAGAAGAAAACAACAGTGAGCATGGGCTGTAGATTCTCCCTGCCTTCTGTCAGGCCCTCTAGCAGTCCCTGCAGCTCTGCAGTTAGGAGCAGGAGGAAGGAGGTCTGGTAAAACAGGACACTTACATGTCCTTCCCTCATAATTTAATTCAAAATAATCAGGAGACATCTACTGAGGACACTATTATTGAGACAGATAACAGTCAAAATGGAGCCAGAAGAACTTCCAGCCAGGAGACTGGCCTCAACACCTACACACCAGGAGCAGACCAAGGGGACGTACTCCACATTTGCCTTCACAGAGAAAACAGATGGTGTGACAGAGTGCACTCACACTAGCAAGAGATGGGCTTGTAATGAAATCGCTCAGTTGAGGGTGCGTTACAAGCGGCACTGCCAGGACCCTGAAAACAGTGGGGGAGGATGATCTGTAAACCCAGCAGCTGGGTGGGTACAATAGTGAAAAGATGATCTTGGAGAACAAGGAAAAGTTTCATCCCAGGATACAGCTTAAATGGTGCTTTTCTGGACTGTATTTCCAGGAAGCCTGAAGTTGTTTAATGGCCTTGGGCTGAGGACAAGCTTGTCTCCTCGGTTAAACATCTGGCTCTTTGTTTCTGTACTTTCCTGAGACAACTTACAGTAGCAGAGATATGACATTTGATTCATCATCAAAACCAGGAGCAGTGAGATAATGTAGCTGTAGACAGAGATCAGGTCGGGTCTCATATTTTAACCCACATGAGGGGAATTTAGGGCTCATTTTTGTTATTCTCCCTCCAAAGGGGAGCCCTGGGCCCATGCATCACTGAAAGGCAGGCCAACAACTTCTATTTGTCCATGCCCTTGACTAAACTTTTTTCATATTCAGACGTGCCTGTACAGATTAAAGAGGTACATTCACTCTCTTCTAAACTATTAGATGAGTATTAGATGTAAGTAATTGTTACCAAAGTTAATTGCTGTAGATTATTTGATAACATTTCTTTCTTTTCCATTCCCTTTTGCTTCAGCTCCTACCTTTGTCTTTTATATATACATTTATATCTTTCCCTAATACAATGAGTGTTTCTATTTAAAATTCCTTTAGTTTTGATTTCCTTTTTTTTAATGGCTGGGAGATCACCGGAGCTATATTTTAATGCATCTTATCCTTGATGCAAATCTTTTTCAAAAGGCCAGTTGTGCATTACAAATCCAGTTTGATTCCAGAAATCATATAACTAAGGGCTTTAAATCCGTCAACTGAAAACAGGCCTGTGGGCTGATTCTTAGCACTTATGTATGGTTTCTTCGTGCATTCTTCAGTGCCAAATACATGGTATGTATAAGAAGACAACAGGTGGAAAAAAACATTGAAGCCAATACCAAAATTGACAGTGAAGTTAGTGAAGTGAGGATTTCATACTACATCTGCAACCCAGAGACCCTCTGATGATTGGTGTAACAGCTTACTTTTCCTTCCCCCCATGAAAGAAAAGCATGCTGGTAGAAACTCAGCTGGACTTTGGAATTGCTGCTTCCCAAATAAGCTTTCTGCTTTTAATCCACTTCTCGTCATTATCTTGCCTCAGTGTTGCGAGTTAAGTTAGAAGCTCACGTAACAAATATGTACTGTCTGTGTAGATTAGGAGGACTGTCCTTGGGAATGTTGAGAAAAACTTTTTAATCACCTAAGGTTTGTCAGATTTACCCCTGAAGACAGGGACATCCTGGAAAATAATCAGTATGTTCAGAGTAGTCAGCCAAGTTAGTAATTAGCACTGTCCAAAAGTGACCTATTCTCATTTTAATATAATACTAAAAATCTCACCTCCAAGTGTTGGGTCAACCCTCCTGAATTAAGACCCCCTCTTACCAAGCACGCATAGTAAATTTAAGGAACACTGTGTTTTTAAATTCAAGCAAGAAAGTAACTAACCAACTGCAATTAAGAAGAGGCAAAAACTAACCAATTATAGTGAGAAGAATGTGGCACTAACATTCTGAACTATATAAATACACAATATGACTGAAACCTGCTGTGCTAGCTTTGTGGAGTTACCACAGAGCACCCACCTCTGCGCAGACATGCAATAAGCAATATCTCCGCTCTGTGTGTTGGCTTATTGCACACCCGGCAATGAGCTCTGCCTGTGAGACATGTGTGACTGCTGAGGACTGAGCCCAGCAGGAACTGAGACATCAGAGCTCTATCTGACTACACCTCACCCAGCGCTCTTCCCACAAGGAACCCAACATTTCAGTGCTGCTTCAGGAGAAGGGTGGAAGACAGAGTAGCTGTGTCTTCAGGAAACGGTTATTGCAGTTTAGCATTCTTTTCTCTAGGAGTGATGGGAAGAACAATTCAAAAAGGTTTCCTTTGGAAATACCAGGGGCCCTGAGGGAACCCATAGTCCTTAGTGGCCCTGACCAGCCTTGTCTGGGGTCTCCCCTCACCCTGCCCATGGGCCCAGGATCCCTGTTTCAGCTCAGCCTGGGGCTATCAGTCCCTGCCTGGGCTGTGCTGGAGCAGTGCCAGTCTCACACCTCTCTCTCTCTGGCCTGCCTCCTGGATGCACACAGACCTATGCTGTGGGCGCTCTGCCTCCTGGACAGCCACTGTGGTCATATGTTGCAGCCTGTTTCCAGTCCTGCCCATTGCATGAACTTTGGACTCATGTTGTAGCCTTGGCTCTGGTCCTGCCTCCAGCCCTTTTTGCTTCAGCTCCTGATGGGAGCCCCTAGATGGTCCCTGGCCCCAGTTCTCCACTTTCCACATCAGGGGCTGACCATGAACCCTGTTACAGACCCTGGCTCTGCCCACCATGGTCAGATGCACTCACTTGTGAAGACATGGCCTGCACTGGGGTCACCCTTGGGTCCCTGCTCATCCTCCCATAGGGAGCAAACACCTGTCATTGAGCCCTGACAAGAAAAAAAGCAGGAAAAATATTTATGTTCAAACTTGAAGAGCTAGCAATGCTGCTTCGTTATGAACTCTCTGAGGTGTGTGCTAGCAGCCCAGAAAGCCAACCGTGTCCTGGGCTGCATCAAAAGAAGTGTGACCAGCAGATC
>VZTO01000698.1:15871-53152 GCA_013400615.1 Syrrhaptes paradoxus | reverse complement strand
GTTCAAGGCCAGGCTGGATGAGGCTTTGAGCAACCTGCTCTAGTGGAAGGTGTCCCTGCCCATGGAAGGGGGGTTGGAACTCGATCTTTAAGGTCCTTTCCAACCCAAACCATTCCATGATTCTATGAAGGGAAGGAGAGCTTACTCTTAGCATTGGAGTAGCAAGACTCTTGTAGGAAGGGCTTGTAATGAGTGGGTAATGAGAGCTCTGAAATCTCACTGTCATCTTTGCAGGTCATCTAGTCTTCAGTCATCACTGTTTGATGTGGCATATTCCAGGCACAACCTAATCTGCGTCTTGAATAACATCTTTAAGGCTCATTTGAGAAAAAACAATTTCCTTCTACACATGTAGATTTGAACAAATTGGCTGAACTCTAGAGAAGCAACAAATTTTACTCACTGGATGGCACTGTGAGACTACAGCTTCTTGGGGATCATTAACACTATTGTCTCTACATTGAACTTGCACTATCTTTTTTTACAGCCTTTATCATTCTGCAGGTTACAGACTTGAGCTTATTCAGTAAACATCAAGGCTCTTGGAAGGAAGGAAAAGCACATATTATAACTTCTGTCAAATGTTCACACTGAATGCTGGCAACCTTCAGATATGTAGCTTTCTCCCAGTCTGTCACAGCCACATATTTTTTTACATCTTTCTTTCTCTTCCCCAGTACGTGTTTTAGCAGCAATGGCCTTTTCCATGTCTCTAAACACCACCTTCAAACTGCTAGGGGTCAGTGCATGAAACAATGTCACTTTTTGGGTGCAGGACTCTTCCAGAGATATTCACTAGGCTGATAAGCTTTGCATTTTGAAAAGTAACTCTAAATCTAATCTCCTTTGAGTACTTTTCCCTAAGCTGAATAAGGTGAGCAGATGCAATGCAAACACACATCACAACATTCCCTGGGAAAACTAAACAAAACCAGAATAAAATCTGTATTAAAACTGAACAGAGCTGATACAAGGTTTTTTGCTGCCCTAGGCGGATAAAAATTGCTGTCCTCTTTCCTTATCAGTACTCGCTCTCTTTCAAAATTTTCCACCCTGCCCTGTGCAGCTGTTGCCTCTTTGGGCTCTGACAGATGTCCTCTGGCAAATCATGTAGAGAGATTTAAATCCAGAGATATTTGCTCTGTCCCTGTGCCAGAGGTTGCTGCTCCAGTAGCAGCAGTGGGAGAGGGGAATTTGTGTCTGTCTACATTTCTACTGCCCTGACCCATAGTCTAAGCTATTAGCACAAACCCAAGCAGTGGGCACCCTAACTATCTGGAATTAAAAACAAAGGAAAAAAGTATGCCTCAAAAATAATGATTTACCTGAAACACTTAAAAACTACAGTCTTGCTCTTATTGTGTCAGTCCTTGTCCCTCTAGTTTTGGCCCTCCGTCACCTCATTTAGCACATACATAGGTGACATGACAATAGTGCCAACTTCAGAACTGATGAAAGAAAAAGTTTAATGACACCCAGAGAACACACACAGATGTCAGATTTATGTCACATTTGTCATGTATAGCAGATTCTGGATATACAAAACAGGTTCCCACCTGCAGATGTGCAGATTCAAAATGCAATTACTTTTTTTTATGAGTTGCTACAGGCTTCTGAGAAAAGTTCCTTAAAGTTCCTTGAAAACAAAACAGCTGGTTCCTTCTGAAGCCTCCAGGGTCTGCATCAGAAACTCATTACAACACAAATTAGTGGGTTTAAGCTCAGGTATTGCTGCCTGTGAAGAGCAACAGAAGGGCAGCACATGCCTTCCCCACGCAACATATTTTGAAAAAAAATCAATTCTGATACTCCCATGTCTGTAATTTCAGTATTATTTTACATTCTAAATATAGTCTGTGAGACTGGGTACCTTAAAAGGTAATTACAAGTTTTATTCTACAGTATTTCCTGTGAAAATGCAAGGGGTATTTTATTATTATTATTGCAGTTGTTTCAGAATAACTCTATGGAAATTATTTATAAGTGTGAAGTTATAAATAAAACAACCTTAGGGAAAGCTGTGTTTTAGTATGTGTGAGACAGTAAATGCAAAGAAAATATTTTCTCTTAATATTTGGTATATCTTATATGCTTTTCAAGCTAAACGCATAACTCTCTTAGAGACACATATAATCAGACACCCTGTTAAGCATTTATACCAGAAATACACACAACAAGGCAGAATTTTCCCTTTCCTTTTCTTTCTTTTTTGTGCTTACTTATAGTTAACTTACTGCTTATGCATTTTATTTATGTATGTTTATCATAAGCACGTTTGTGCGTATCCACTGGCACTTTTTAAAAGGAAGCGTTACAGTACTAGGAAGCCACATTGCTCACAAGATTGCTTTTCAGAAAAATGTGACTTACTTAAAGCTGCCAGCATTTGTATGTTCAAGGCTACATCTAGTTTTTGCCTATAGACAGCGAGCCAGAAATACAGCCAGGCTTGTAGTCTGTATGAAGGTACACAGGTCTCCGAACACTTTCCCACCTCAGACAGCAAAACCTCTCCTTTTCCTGTCATGTTGCTCAGTGACAGCATTAACGTCTCAGGGGCTGGGGTGACAGAGCTCGGAAAGGCAGGAACACGCTGGGAGGTTTTGGTGTGAACTTGTGCACAGACTTCAGTCCTCTTCTGTGCATTTCAGTAGGCAACCAAGCAACGCGCTTCTCCTGGATTATCTGTGGAGCTCAGTGGACACAAGCACTGCCTCTGGGAAGTGAAAGCACCCCGCAGGAGGAATAGAGCAATTCATACATTGCAGAGCTCTTCTCTATGGCTACTTTCACTTCCACACTTTTTCATCTAACAGAGAAGATGTCCAGGTGAATAAACCACATTACTCTGAAATGCAATTCCTAGGCAGCTTAAACCAACCTGAATTGGCTGCTTATGTGACCAGAAAGGGAGCTGGTTCAGGAGCTGGACCATTTGAAAATTAATCTTACTCAATAAAAAATAGTAATTAGGTTTTGGCTTATCTCTGTACCATCTTCCTATGCAATTTCCACAGATGTGAATGCCTACAGGAAGAAGGTGCAGGAACTTGCAGCCATGAAAGAGAAGACAGGACTGCAGCAGTTTAGTCTAGGTAAGCTCTGACTGCCACAAAACAGCTTTAATTTCAGGATAATTTAAGCCAATACGAGTCAGATGCAGCAATTCTGCCCACAGCTTTGCATTGGTCTCTCACACTACCGCCCATACTGTTCATACTGACCTTCTGACCAGTCAGTCTGGAAGACTCACTTAACAGAAAATTAAATCAGAAAGAAAAGGGGGTTCTCTGCCCCTTTCACTACCTATACTAGCTTACAATGGGTTAAGTAAAAATTCTGTGCTAATAAAAAGGTGAGTGTGTGCAGCTGGGGGAAGGAATGAAATGTTATGGGACTGTAACAGCACCAACCTAGCCTGACTTCAGTCACTGTGGAGTTGCTTACACAAGCTGTCACTAAATGACCACATTAAGTCAGCAGAAATTGCCACTGCTACCAAAAGAAGGATGTCTGACCACCACCCCGCCCCTGCCCCAGTGCTGGCACAGTCATTTGTGTTGCCTTCCAGAGAGTCTTATCAGAGAACTGATCCAGGTTAAAAAAGATATCTTTTCCAAAACTAGTTTTCAGTTGGATCTGTTCTCCAACCAGGTGTGCAAATTCTGAGAAAAATAATTTTGTACTCAAGATTAAGAGCACTAATTCTGAAGAGGATGTGCTATATTTTTCATAATAAAGTGCAAATAGAGAGATTCCAAAAATTCCACAGCTCAGCACTGAATTTCCACTGTCTACGAAATTAGTACATTTAAGTGGCTTCCACAGCAAGAACTTTGTGACTAGAGCTGATAAGAAAACTACATATAGAAGTAGTACCTCATTGTCATGTGCAAGGAATATCTTCTGACAATTTTTAACATCCACTTCCTAAAATTTAACAGCAACAAGAAATCCATTGGGGCTTCTACATTAGAATACAGTACTAAAAGATATGACCACATGACATTTATCAAATAATGCAACTATGTATTTGCTATAACTGCAAGCATACTTGAGGCATTTTATGCTGATTACTTAATCCTGTATACTTAGACTAATTTCACCGCGTTAATGGTCCAGTACATTTCTTATTACTTAGCTGTATTCCTCTCAATTTCATTCCTCAAGAGTGTAATTAAATAACATTACCACAGTCTATGTACCACATATTTATGATAGCTATACAACCCTCCTTAGGTAAAAAAGCAGGAGGTTAGGCAGTGAACTGTGAAACTAGCTTGCACAAATAGGTGACCTATATTTGCCAGAAAATTTTCATTGCTCTTCATTTTCTAAAGATAATTTTAACATGTTCTGTACTTTCCACCTATCTGACTTCCATGAGCGCTGTGTAGGAAACAGTCCCACACAGTATCACAAGCCACTGTACTTTCTGTCTCAGATATGAGAAAAGATGTGCATATTACTTAACGGAATGTGCATAAATCAAAGGGTGCATGATTACACATATTGACAACAGGATGTGCTTTTCTCTATATTTTCATACATACACATATATCCTTCCATATACTGATGCAAAGTATTTTCCAATGCCTGTTGCCGAAGGCAGCTCTGAGGGGGAGTTCTGTAAACTTCAAACTCCTACACATGAACTCAGCATGGCTGGAGCTACCTGTTGCCTGCAGGAATGAAGTCACCTCAACACAGCTGACAAGTGAGTACAGTGTGAGGCACACCTGATTAGTCTGCCCAGGAGCAGCCCCTAAGCAAGCCACAAGCTGGTGGTCAGGCAGTTGCGTCGTGAGATGGGAGGCACAGCACACTTCAGTAGTGTCAGAGACCGTTCGTTCTACAGAATACAGAACATAGAAGAAATTCACATTGACATAGGTAGACATAGAAACCTGTAATTCCATAATTATAGAACTTCACCTTTAAGTTCTGTATCTCAGCTACTCAGATTTTCAATACACTTTGTAACAGTCACTAGGTACTTCCCAAAGTTCTCAGGAAATTCTTCCAAGCCTCCTAATTCCTCTAATTTATAGCTGTAGGTTTGTCCATTCTTTCTCTAAGCATCTGAACTCCAAATGCACGATCTACAAATCTTTTTTTAAAACTGTGTGCTTTATTAGTTTGAATAAACAGATGAACTGCATAACTAACATAGTTTTTGAAGTCTCATAGTATTACTAAACAGAAATTAATGTTCCCTTTAACAAAGAAATATATTCACTAAGGCCACTTCATGCCACATTGCAGTCTGGGCATCTTAACTGCATCTATACAGTCTGACATACTTTTTATTTTTTTAGTTTTAAAAAGTTGCAAGTTAATTACAGTCAAAATCATTGTACCTATGGTAGAATATCTATGTCCACTTGATGTCATTTCAGCTATTCATAAACTTGGAAAATTACTGACGTTATTGAATAGTACAGCTGAAGCTTTCAATTTGTTTATTTATTGTTCAGGCAAAATGTATACACACATTAACTTAAGCTATTGCCTTTTTTTTCCATCAGTATGTCAGAAATCAAGTTGAAGATCTTATCCATTATTGTTTTCTCTGTATATATCAGATGTACAATTATCAGAAGACACAAATTATGTCGTGCATCAGTGGGAAAAGACGTTATTTTCTATAAGAATAGCTGTAAGTGGGCGGATGGCTTTAGCCATGACTGAACAAACTAATTTGTAGTTTGGTACAGCAATGAACAACCAAACAGCAAATTGGGAAGCCTCCAATTGTTTGTGCTAAAACTGTGTGGGCTGCCTCAGGCTGGGGAGAGATACAGTCTTGAACTCATAAAAATCTGCCTTATCTTCTTTTCTCTATTTATCCACTTTTTTCAGATTTCAGATGGACCTGGCAGTTACCAGGCCTGACATAGAACTATTTTGGAAATAATGTGCTGGAAAGGATTGGCAATAATCACAGTGGGAATAAACCATGACCAGACAGGGGCTTCATTTCAGCCATCCCATTTGAAAAGTGTTATCTGTACCATAACCCACATTCACAGGATGCTCACACTTCACTGTGGTGTGCAGGTAAAGAATCTGAATCACGAAAAATCAAGGGAAAAAAAAAAAACAAACAAACAACTGCAAATCAGTAACTGGCACATGTAGATATATCAAAGTATTTTGGGAATCTCTGAATGCTCCTGAGGCCCCCGCAGGCCATGGGTGAACAGGAACATGGAGAGAGCAGAGCTGTGGCTTTTCCACACGGCCCAACTGAAGCACCCACTATCTGCGGGGACGCTGCAGAACCGAGTCCCCTAACGCCTCATCCTGGCAGGCTGCAGCCCTCGGTAGGGATGGCCCCATGGCCAGGCTCTCCTGCACCATGGCGGGTCAAGGGGTGGCTGCGCTTCTGCCTTGCTCTAATGGTGGGAGAGGCCGGAGCTCGGCAGTGGGCCCAGTGGGAGGGCAGCAGGGAGGGAGGCAAACAAAGCACCCCTCGGTCGGGCGGTCGGGAACATGCCCCGGGCTTCAGGCAGAGGGACGCTCGTAAGTCCTGTTTTTGAAGCTTTTCCATCATCCTGGGTCAGCCTGTAAGGAACATATGCAGGAAAGACCACTAAGGTTTTGCCATGCTGCTACGCTCATATTCACAAACATCCGAGGAATATAAGCACCTTGAAAATAAAGACTGAAACCCTAATGTGTGGCCTCATAGAGGAAGCCAGTGTCAGAAATAGAGAAAGGTCACTTTTGCTCATGGTAGTCACTCCCACGGATACATGTTTCAGATTAGGCTGTTTCATAAATCCCTGGCTTCAGGTATGATACAACGCTGCAGTCCTGCAGGGATATAATAAAATTGTTTTCTAGATGAAGTCAGTTTTGGCATAATTTCTTCTACAGAGAATATAAAATGTTAATCGTGAGTGTCATGAGCAAAGAGCACATTGTGGCTAAAAACTTATTCTGTTTGCTTCCTTTTGTCCTCTTGATGGCAGTCATATAGCTGTTCGTTGTTAAGGAGACGGACCCAAGGGTTACCTCCATCTCTGGGGCTACCTGGGTTCAAGATCTGTCATTTCTGTTCACATAAAATGATACAAAAGTGGACACCAACTAGAAACAGAGCAAAGACTGACCTTTCTCCCAAGAGCCTTTAGTGTGAAATGCCAACTGTCTTCTGCTCCTGTCTCAAAAGTCTTAGCGGACTATATATTAACATATAACCAGTCTAAAATGGTAGTTAAAATTTCCTAAAATGATTCCTTCTATTGTCAGTCAAGGAAGGAAATAATTCATTCACCACAGCCCAACAATGTTCACTGAGACAGAGTAAAGACAGCCCCAGGTTACTGAAGTGACCTAGTTTCATCCTATATATTCACCACACAGCAGCATTAAAAATTCTCTGACAAGTCAAAGAAAGACTGAAATTTGAAAGTGGTAAATAGGAAGTTTTACAGCAGGAAGAGGCATCCAAATAACATGTTTACTTCTAAAAATATTGTAATATTACCTTGAAAAAACTTGAATGTTTTTATCACTGCAGGTATTTGCAATGGACAGCTCACTGGTAAACAACAGTTCCTTCACATCCTTAAAGGAATTAATTCTTGCTTGTATGGGAATCAGGAACATTAGGCTGACATGATGCCTCAGCCAACCTTACCAGAGAGATCCCAGCTATTTTGTGTCAATCTTTCTATTGTGAATTTCCTCTGCCAAAAATTTACAAAAAAAATAAAGTTTACGTCAAGCTGCAACCATTTTTGTAGTGTACCAATATAGTATTTAATATGTTAAAAAACACAATTTCTTATATCATTTGGGGCAACCTGAAAAATATTTTTTGCTCAGGATTCTGTCTGTAATGGTAATGTTACTATCCTCCCAGCCTTGTGAGCAGCTGAGACATGCTCTTGGTATAATTCTGAGCACAGCTGACCTGCTTCATGGCTATACACAGGTGAGGTTGTAGAAAGGAGCCCTCTTTTAGTTCTGTCCTGCAATTTTTTACCAAGGGAAAGCAGAGCAGGTGACTTCCCCCATACCTCTGCTGTGAAGGATTGTGTAAGTCAGTATTTTCATAACGAGAAAGGTTGTGTGATGGAAAGCTTAATTTAAAGGCCTGGTTTAACCTTGCTAGATTCTGGGCTGTCTAGCAAACATTTTAATGGGCTATGAAGTAATCTCTACAGAAAGAGGTATTGTGCATGATGATTTTATATTAAAGCATTTCTGCTGTCCTGGTCAGCTTCACTTTGGTATCATCCAGCACATCTGGAAGGGAAGCACTTCTTTTTGTTATATAGAATTCTTTTGTGTTATACATACAGAAATAAATCTGTCTGAGAAATAACTCTTCCCATCATCTTTCCACCTCCCACACAGATGGACTTAAAGGAAAAAAAGCTTACCAGAAAGCTTGATTTAATTGAAATAAATCCATCTTTTCCCCTTTGCTCTCCGCTTTCTCTTGTTCCTCAAATCTTGGCAATAGAATTACCTCAATTCTTAAATTAAGAGAAGCAAAGGCATGGAAAAGTATCATATCCTTAAATAGCTCTGTTTGGTTAAATTATTAAGAATATCATCTGTTGTTTCGGATATTGTCCTTTGCTAGGAAAAGGGAATCTTTACCACTTAGCAGGATGAGTCAGGTAGTACGAGATGCGTTACAGGCTGCAGGATAAATACCATCTATACTGCTGGCTCATTTAATAGCTACTTGCCAAAACTGGAGTTCAACTGGTCCTAACAAAAGCAAGGAACCAGAGGGTGGGACAGATCAGATAACACGTTAATAAAACTAAACAAAAAACATAAATAATGCAATTTAGAGCCTGTTGCTAATGCCTTATTTTGAAGCTAGTCAGAATGGATTTAAGAATGGTTTGTCGGGAGCATGTTCAGCCTGGATAAGAAAAGGCTTAAGGGGGATCTAACAGCAATGTGCTAATACCTACAAGGGTGTCATCAAGAAGATGGACCCTTGTAGTTGTGCATGGCAGAAAGATTTATGGTAGTAGCATAAACTGAAACACGAGAGGTTCAAACGGGATGTAAGGAAAAACTTTCTCCATGAGGACAGTCAGTGTAGCAGCAGCTGCTTGGAGAAGTCGTGCTGCCTCCACCACTGGAGGTTTTCCAGCCCTGACCGGGCAAAGCCCAGGCTCACAGGTGGGCCTCTTTGGGGCAGGAGGTTGGACCAGAGACCCCTTGAGGTCCCTCCTAACCTGAATTATTCTAGGAATGCTTAGAACTACAAACCTGTCTGGGCATGATTATTTGGTCTCATAACTACTTATCAGAAACATACTTGAAGCAAATTGTCTTTCAGTTTTAACAAAGGGATTTTTAGCTGAGATGGTCTATTGACTTAATGTCCAATGTTAAAATTCCACAAGACATTGCAAGAGCTATCAGAGTGGAGTTCTCATCAGACAAAAAGGGGTTTGCTCTATCACATGGCCTTCCCTGTGAAACCTTGGCTTTTCCTTGCAAGTAGCATGAGGAAGTAAAATCTAAAAAAATGAGTTTTGCATATAATAAGGCATGAAATTGCTTTTATTCTTAGACAGGTTTATTGCCTTTAAAAAGAGCTACGGAAGAATAAGTTATGCTAAAATGGATTAACATAGACATGTATCAATTATTTCTGTGACTGATACGTAATCCAGCTTTTTAGCAGTCATTTTACCAGAATACATTACAAGTATAATTTCCCAACTGATTTGGAATATAACTTTGAATGCATTTCTTTAAAGCTGATCCATGAATTTAAATCTAAATTTGTAGTATTTATGTGAAATATGGTAAGTTTTCAAGTGGAGACATTGGTACTACAGTAGAAATGTTGCAGAGGAGAAAAATAGCTTAGAAAGAAAATAATAATAAAAAAATATTTTAGAAGAAAATTATGGAAGACTGATTCATTACCACTGTGATTTTTTTTTTTTAATACATGTGTGCAAGAGTGAAAAGGGATGAGTTACATTCTGCAGTACAGAGGCACTGTTCATACCTGAAGTGTTTGGGAAGTACAGAAAAGATCTCAGAGAGAAGGAAAGGATCCAAGAAAAGAGAGAAATCTTTACTTCATTATGTAATAGTGAGGTAGTAATACTTGGTGAACAAGTAATGTAAAATTATTATAGGGATTTCTCACTTGTTAAGATGTCAAATCTTTATTAAATTAGTATTATCTAATTAGTCTCCTAGATCCGTTCTTCTTCTGTAGACTTGACTTGGGATCATACCATGAAACTGAAATTAGAAAGAACTTCTAACAGCACTGTAAGAATAGTTTTCTTTAGGTGATACAGACTGACCAGAAGATCTGAGGCTGTCTTTGAAAGAGAAGGATGTTCAGTATCAGGATCTATTCTGGCATCCTGCCGGACAAAAAAATAACTGTGTCATCAGTACTCTAAATTAGTTCTACACTATCTGGGACTACTGATTCTTTGAAGTGACAGGTGTCCGTTGAAGGGGTTTTATCAGTAGTATTCTCTATCAGCTCTGTATCAGAAACAGCGCTGATAGCTTATTTGTTCCTTCTCTAGGAAGAAATTATGTTTTGGCTAAGTTTAGATCCTCTAGTCCTGGACTAGTATCTGATGAAGCCAGCTTCACCACTGTGCTCACTGAGGAGGAATAAAATGCAGAAGCCACTGGTATTCAAACAGAAGTAAAATATTCTTCTTTTCAGCCATGTCAAACCCATTCCATTTTTCATACTTAGTTTCTCAAATATGGAAATAATTGGAGCTGCAGAAATAATCATCTCTCCTGAGTAAACATGCATCTTTTTTGCATATGGCTTTCTCCTCTCTCTTTTATTTTTATCAAAATGGCGTGACAGAAGAACATGTTTTCAACAGCACATGACATAAAATATTTAAAGTAATTTTTTACAAATGGATTTTAAAATTGGTTGGTGTTTAGCATAACAGACAGAAATGTGCGACTAGCACACTGTAGAAATTCTAAGATCTATGCATAGAAGTGAATTTGTATTTATAGACAGGTACAACTGTTTAATGAGCTGTAAACCTTATTATTAATAAATAAATAAATTTAATTTAAGCTCATAATTGAAGGTATTGGTAGCCCATTGACGGCATAATAATTTAAAAAAAAAACCCTCTTTTCCAGCCATCATACTTTCATAAGAGAAGTAGTTGAAAATAAGCATCTTAATACTCTTTTTAGTATAAGTTCATTGATGTTTTCCCTAAATACTTGATCTGGCAAGTTCTCCGACCTGCAGTGGAATTAGATTTTTCTTTCTCCAAGGGGAAGTTTAGCATGCAAGTAAATACCATGATGCATTCTCATTGAGACGGATTTTTCTTTTTCAACCACTGAGGGGATGCACCTGCACACTGATTTGGGCTCTCTTAGAGATTGTGTAGCTCTTTGAATGACACCAAAATATTTACAAACAACCAGCAAGAAATATCCAGTTTAACTAAATATCTGTGGACTAACTAAAGTAACTGATGACTAGGATCAAAAATAGGCAGTTGTAGAGTTTGCTTAATTCTTCATCCTTGAAAAGGAAAATAAATGCAAGGTAATTTACAAGGCAAACAGTAATGAGAAGTGCATGATAATCCTGTTAAGGCTGACTGGTAATTCTGAAAGAGCTGTTTTGTGATGAAATTGAGTTTGAGTAGTGAGCACTATTTCTGAATCAGACACCTTTATCCCTGAGTGATGTTAGACGAGAGTTGAGCAGCTGAATTATTTATTATTATCGAATAAATATTAATTTATTGCATGAAGAATTAAAATACTCTTTTAATTAAAAAACAACTGTGTATAAATCTTCCAGTATTTTTAATATTCTGCATATCTACCTCATGACAATATACTCTATATTCTTTTCCCAGATATGAATCACATCTTTTACTAGACTTAGAAGTTCCAGATTTCTCAAAAAAAAGAATAAGGATTGTGCCACAGTCTTTACTACAAGAATTTTGTTTTCGAGTACAAGTATCAGATTCCTATGCATGTCAAGTAGGTTACCATGTAAACTGGAAATCTGCATTTACCTGTGTATTTACATAGTGTAGAGCAATATGTGGAGCAATAATATAAATTACTGTTTTATTAAAGGGGCTTTCCACCTAGGCAAGCACAAGTTAGCATTTTTTTCCCCTATAATACATGGGTTATAAGTGGTCCTGAAGGTCTTCCATAACACTAGGATATTGTAGAGATTTATCTTTTAGAATCACGGATTTTTCTACTATTTCTGCAGGAGTTGATCTGAGCCTATTTTTATTACAATTCCTGCTCTGGCAAATTTAACATCTCTCCAGAGTACACACTGTATGACAGCTACATGGAGTAGAATCAGTCCCTTACTTCTCAATATCTACTTGGCCTTGGTCTGAGTTTTGGGTAGATGCCAAATTGAGAGCTACTTGCTCTCCCATTTGTGCTGCAGCAGAAGCTCTGGCTCAGAAATAAAGCTTCTGAGAGGCAAATGTTTTTTTGCCCTGAGTTAAACCAAGTGTTATATAATTCAGATGTCTTTATGAGGGTTGATATGTGAAGATACCATACGCCCTTTTTTCCCCAGATAATTTCCCAAGATCCTTTCTAAGTAGTCATTAAGTAAGGAAGCATAGTCCGACATCAGAAAGCCTCTGTGGCAAGTAGTGCAGAAGCCAGCCGCACAGCATATGGGAAGACAGAGCGTTCCATAGACATGGAGTTTATTCATTATAGATCTTGAAAACAGTGATCTGGTTTTAGTGAATGAAATGTTATCCTCAGTTAACATTGCATATGCACTATACTTACAGATTTAAAACCTTATAAGCAGAAACCTGGCACTTGTAATTACACAGATATAATCCTTAAAGTACTTTACAAGAAGTGAGGGAGGTTTGAAGACAAACTGGACTGTCCTAAACATTAGAATTACTAGATTTTCTTCAAAGCTGGGTTTGAATACTGAGTTTCAAAAGTCCCCAGATTTTAGATTTCAAAATATTAAGGTATAATTATTCCTATTAGCTTGATTGTGCTTTCTGGATTTTCAGTCTCAAATAATTCAATTGGTTTTGAGAATCTTAGCAAGAAAAAAAAAAACACCTTTAAACTACAGTTCAGCGCTATGAATGTCATACCTGAGTAATTCTAGAGAGAGCCATGAGTAACCTAACTGTGAAGAAATAATACCTCTAATTAAAAAAAAATAAAATAAAAAGGAAAAACCTTTTGGTCTTCTGTAAAAGGCTGATAAATGGGATTTCTTCTGTTTAACAAGATCAGCTGGGAAGAGGGCTCCTTGTTGCTAAGAGAATGAATTATTTTTTATTTCTCTGACTGATTTCCATTCTAAAATTCTCTGAATGTTATAGCAGGATTAAAAAATAGATAGTAAAAATACCTAATAGAAGTAAAAGCAGTTGGCTGGTAAACTGTGCAGCAAGACTTTCATCGGGTGAAAGCTGATCTCAGAGAGATTATCTGAATACTCAAACCTAAGTATGTACCTGCTGGACTGAGGCTCTAATCACCCAGCTTTAACTGGATGAAGACTTGGAGCAAATTCTTTTTCTTTACCTTTCAGTTTTCATGCTTCAGAGACACCACATCACTTCATGACAATCTTTGACTTTAAGAAATTCTTTGTGGAGTAACTCTTAATACTCAAATGCTGGGTTTTATTACTTTCCTTGATAAGTGTTGTACGTATTTTGTTTAGTTTTATGTAGTTCTAATCTTACAGATCAGGAAACTTTCAATGTTCAAAACATGGATTTATGTGAAAGTTGGCAAACCTGTCAGTAACTATCTTAGCATACAAAGAGCAGTAATAATAATTTCAAAATTATTCTCTTAACATCTATCTTAACACCGTTTGCAGGGAAATTTGGAAGCCTCATCTATACAGTGGATGCACTGTATAGAGATTTCCCAGTTACCAGGAAGGGTTCTCCAAATCCTTGCTGCAACCGGGCTCCCCCAGTGACTGTGGATCTGGATGATGGTAATGTATTAATAGGGCAATTGGTGATGTTTCTTTCTTAACCACTATCGCTAACTCTACGTAGTAATGATTAGGTGCATTACCTTATTTTATGCTTGCTATAGTAGTTTGCTTATTATTTTTCTGCTTTATCTTATCTTGCTTTAATTTATTTTCACTGTATTATTTTCTCATTATTTTATCACTTCAATCATAAGTAAAAATAAGTATACTTTTTTTTTAATTTGGTACCCATGTCCTTTGTGCTAACCCCGTCAATTGGCAAAATGGTAATCTTTACAATTTACCCTTGTGTTCACAAATTTCAAAAGATGCTTAAGAGCATTTTATACACTATGAGCAGAATAACATAGCTCTTATTTGCTTTGTCTAAAATGTCTGTTCTTAAACTTCATAAGCAATAATTTGTAAATTTAAGGACTACTCTGGTCATAGAAATCATCTGTATCTTTTCTCGCACTCTCAAGAACATTTTTCAATAAGTTATTTACTAACTTTTACAATAGTAATTAAAAATACTTTTATGTGCTGATAAACTAGCTTGATTATGAACCAAACAGGATACTACACCCTTAATGAAATTATGTGCATGATAAATTGAAACACAAGCTTATGCTGATTTTGGGAAGAAGGTATTTTAGCTTTCAAAGGTAGCCTTTTCTCTTGCTTTTGTCCAGAACCAGGCCCATGAAAAGCTAATCCTTATCCCTCTCAAACTTTTAAATATTGGTGAGGGAGCTGGGCTCCTGTCAAGAACTGGGAACCCAACATTTTGCTGAATGCAAGCTGTGTTGCCATTGATTTGAGTTTGAGCACAATGGGACATTTTCAGGCCCGATGCACTTTAATCCAGATAGCTGATGATCTTGTAGTCTTGACTGTTCAAGTCAAATGTGGATGTCTGGCAAGCAGGTCTCAAAACATCACCTCTGTGAATAAAAACAGTGCATTCACTAGGTAATAAGCAGTCACCAGAACTTGCAATTATAGCAGACTGTCTTATTTAGGGCAGACAAACTTTGCTTTCTCTCTTTCCTGCTGGTTTTAGTTCCTCTACCAGTTTCAATAGGGTATACTATGTAGGAGTACAAGGTATGCCTCTTGATTTTTACAGGTTAATTGAAGAACAGCAATAAACTCAAAGTCTTCTTCTTTATCCCCCCTTAACCACAATTTTTATGGAACATTTTATAAAAACAGATCTTTCAGGCAGCAACCTGCATATGCAAATTAATTTTAAAATATTGCAGTTTTCAATACCTTTAATTTCAAAAGAAGCCTTCAACTATTTGAAGGTAATAACAACTTTACAAAAGCCATTTTTAATTTTAATACTGACACTTGTGCAAAGCTTTTGGGGCCTCAACACAATTTTAGCAACACCATAAATCCACGACTGTTAATTTTCTGGAAAGATGTCAGCCTATCTTTCTTCCTTCTTGAAGCATAACCAAAATCCTCTCTAGTCTCCAAATCTGTATGCTCAAATCCCCAAAATACATTGGCAAGATGCAGTGATTTGAATTTATATGCATCAGGGAGTAGACCGGCAATAACTATGTGGAAGAGAAAATCCTGAACCAATGTTAGAGATTAATAAGGCACATTCAAAGTAAAACCCTTCCAGCAACCAATCTCTCCATTTCCAATACCATCACAGTGAGAAATACAGATTACAAATATTGTCTGTGTTGCTCTGCAGAATGACCCTGAGGGGAGGATCAGAGCTACACCAGCCATCTGTTTGAACTTTCCGGCTGGAGGATTTCTGTGGCTGCTTCCAAGTGATCTCGTTGGTGCTGAAGGAAAAGGAAAACCTGAGCAATCCTGGTGCTTTTGGTGCCTTTAGCTGCACTGTAGGTAAGACACACCGCTCAGTGCAGCTTTCAGATGCCCCATCCAACCTTCCACTGATGACCTCAAGAAGAAAAAAAATCTGCATTTCATCCATTATGTCTGTTGTAAGACTGCATGAATTTTATAGCCATCCTGAAGTCTGAATGAGTACATATGTGGGACAGTAACGAACGCCAGCATAGAAAGCTGTGAACTAAATGCTTGCTCAGCTTAACTCCGTATCAGTGTTCCTATAACGAACAGGGATATGATGCTAGATCAAACTGCTGAGAGAAGTGGCACCTAGACTGGGGGCTGTCACTATAGCTGTTTTTTTCCTATTGATGATTTTTTCCCTGTAAATGCATAATAGATGTAATAAATACCAGCTGGCAATAACTATGCCAAAACCAAATATCATCAACCACACAGATTTTCCTAGGAAGGTCAGTGTTGTACATATACTTCTCAACCACAGTTGTTTAGTATTGTTTATCATATATTAATATTCTGAATAATATATTTGTCAGGATTATTTTTATCTGTTAGCCTGTAAAGCTGCTCTTCCTCCAAAAAGAAAACAAGTGTATTACATTCCTGTACAACAGGTTCAGTATATTTAAATAACGTCAGGATTGAGCTAAGCAAGTTATACTAGTACACCAAAAGAATCTTTACCAGTTGCTACTAGAAGGCCATGGCAGTTCTCCTTGTATTTGTCTCCTTTTTGAGTGCATTGTAATATTTGCATTAAAAACAACCCAACCCTTGCATTTAATTATGTCCTTGGAGGAACATTACAGAAGTTAGCAAGGCTACTTAAATGAATCCCTGGAAGAAGATCCGATAATATATCAAAGGTCACTGCTGCTTTCAATAGGAATGCTTTCATCCTAATAAAGATAAATATGAATGTATTAATTGAATTAACTGAAACATATTCATTTTTCACTCTGAACAGTCTCCTTAATGAGTTACTGTCAGAGGACAAAAAGAACGTAAAAGATCAACAGTCTATGGTAAAGACCTTCAAATTCATCTGTTCCTTAATACATCTATTTTCATCTTATTTGCCATTTCATCCATGAGCAAAAGCAAAAACACTTTCTAGCCTAGACAGCTGATTAAATTTATATTCCAGTGTAGAAAGCAAGACTAGATCCCTTCTCTTTAGTAGAGAAGTCAACATAATAAGAATTAAGCTAAATTTAGCATATATTGATAAAATTGTGTTTTCATGTACAGAAATGTGCCTACAATTTGAGTTTGAAAAGATAAATTAAACAAAGCTTTCTTTGTATCCCTTAATGTATTTGCAGCATAAATCTTGATAGATTGATTTGAAACACTGAGATGAGGATTTGGTCTGCCATATTCCAGGGAGTAGAAAGCAAGGTTGATTTACACAGGTTATGCAGGAAGGGATGGCAGTTCTTTTAATGTCTGCCAAATTCCCCATTAGGGTCCTGATTAGCAGACCTGGTTTGAAAAGCAAGTTCCTTGGCCTCCTATTCCTCACTGTAAAGGCCAACACTGCCCCAGAGGTCTCAAGCTTACACAACAAGACCGCTCTGTTCCCTTCTTCCTGTTCATTCAGGATTCCTCTCAAGTACTTGCTCCCAGCAGGGCTGTCAGCTTCTCTGTTTTAGGTCTAATTTTTCCTACCTGAAAAAACAAGCATAATTTAAAAAAGGAGAGCAACATAAAATGAGAAAAGTTTTTAGGAAGCAGCTTGAAGAGGTAGCTAGTATGTTAAATCTTTGCAGGTGATGTGAAAGTCTATGAGGATTATTATTTCCTGTTTAAGGACTTCATTGGCAACTTAGAGCAAAAGCATTCCATTTATCACAAAAAAAAAATCCTTGAGAAAAGGCAAAGTAAAACATTATTTAAAGTAAGAAGGCTTACATCAGGAAATAAATTTTATCAGCCAAAATGACTCCAGAAACAAAATTACTAATTACAAAAAGCCTGTATCTGAGAGGCCTCATAGGGTTACATGCTACATCTTGATGCAGTGGCTGGCACAAAGTATCCTGTAAGGCTACTATTGACACTTACATGAACTTTCAGCATAAGCTGTGGCTTTGTTGACAATAACCAGTTGTCTTATTAATTTTCTGTCCATTGGCGAGCACTGATAGGTTAGTTCTCTGTTTTGACAGGAAAAGTACAAAAGTTGGGTTTTTATGTGTCTGGGTACTTTCCTGATGTTGGTAAATACTTTCCTGTCCTGGTAAATTAGCAAGTGAATAGCCTGAAATAGCATGTTACAACGAAAAAGTTACAGATTAACAGAAAGACTAAGATTCATACTTAACTGAGGATTCACCCAGTTTTCGCCATCTGTGCAGGTAAAGAGAGCAGAAATGTACCAGATAATCTTTTGTAAAACAAGAGAAAAAAAAATATTTTATACTAAGCATCTTTTACCCAGCTGTATTTCAGCAACTTCCAGAAAAGCAGCAAGTGATACGACCAACACTTACTTTGAGTGACTCACATCTCTAAAGGACAGTCATGTGTAAGCAGTGGGACCTTTTCCCAAAGTGTTAGTTTTCCTTTCTTCCCATGTCTGCTGCTTTTTTTCTTTGTCTGTAAACCAGATCTGTGGTTTCTCTGTAATTTTTCTTTATTTTCTTTAAAATATAACTTCTCTGCTACAAAACAGTGGGTCAAGCTTAAAAAACAAAGTTAAATTATAAGACAACTGAAGTATTAAAAATGAGAGCTGTATCAGAAGATGAGCCCTACACTTTTCATATTGGCCTTTCTCCTTTACACTGAATTTTTCCATCCTTAATTACTCTTTTGTGCTTGAAATTAAAATAATATAAAAATCTTTACTGACTGAAAACAATTAACATAAAAGAGTGGGTTTATTTTCCAAATAAAAAGTCACATGCTGCCAACTTCATATTTCCATGTTAGGATAAAAATGTTGTGCAAGAGAATATACAAACAGATTTAAAGAAAGATTATCTGGACATAATTTCTCATGGGAGTTTTTCTGTGTGCCAGTGCACATCTTTACAGATTCTGGAAAATTAATTTCCAAAGAATCATCTAAAAAAACAATTCAATTATCTTATTCACAAGTTGCAGCCAAAACATTCTCTCATCCATATCCAGTAGTTCCAGTTTGGACACATGCATGAGGTGGCATTCCTTTTAGGTACTGGTGATCTAAATTGTTTTCCACACACTAACAGTTTCCTAGATGTGCAACCAGACCTAATAAAGCACACGATAGCTTAATTTATATCAGATGTGTGTTTGCCATCCTCTGCTTACTTACTTGAAATATTCAATTTATGCCAGGTTTCTTGTACACATCAGTTCAAGACTTGCAGCAGTTGATTCTTTCAAGCTTTGAAGGCCAAGGCAGTGTACAGCCACAAAATTATAAAACCCAAAAGATGTAAAAGCCAAAGACCTACCAGATAGAGTCCTAAACATGTGTTTGTCACCCTGTACCACTGACTCATTATTGACTGAAAACTTATTTGAGTACATAGAGGCAAGAGGACAATTCATTGAATTACTCGGATGAGGATCCTGAAATGTTGACCCAGTTGTGTACCTTACATAAATCACAGTCTTGCTAACCCACAAATCAAAATGTCATGAGATTATTTCAAAGCTATTAAGGCATTTAATTTTTATTTTTGTTTGGTTCTTCATGTTCCCCCTGCATATCCTTCATGATTACATATCCAACCACAGCAAGGCAATTTTGGCTACTCTGTTGTCCTTTATAGGTCTGAAAACATACCCCCTGTTTATATCACTATCTACAACTAGCAGAAACCCTCTTTATTTGCATACTTTCAAAACAAAATTGTTTTGTATGATTTCTTACACAGAAATCTCAGCATCATAAATTAACCTCAATGTTAGCAATGAGGTCTTTATGTTAAAGTAGGACATGATGGGCTTATTCAGTTATTATATTCCATCAGATTTGTTTGGACCAGAAAATGAATGCAGGAATGACAGATATGTTTAAGCTAAATACTTGCATAATTCAACCATTCAATGAAAATGAGAATTGTGATATAAACACCTGACAGATACGTTTAAGCTGTATTGTTATTTTGAGTATTTTATACTATTATTTTAAATGGTGAATCATTATGGGAATAATTAAACCTGTATATAAACTTCAGGTATGTATATAATAAATGGTTAGTTCAACATTCCAATAGAAATAGACTTTTTCTTAAGAGTCCCCATGTTTTAAGTATTTAGTCACTAAATACTTCCATAATTCAACCATTCAATGAGAATTAAAATTGTGATATAAACACCTTTATTCATACACATTTGTAAAAAGTCTGAAAACTCACTGTTCACAGTTGTAGCTGCAAGATTACAAATTACAAAGTAGAAACCTGCAAATAGCAGTAGGTCGAATTTCTTGCTAACTGTCCTTTCAGTAAAAGCCAACGCCTTTCTTACTTCTTCAGAGTTGTCAAAAGGCATTATCACAAGGGAAGTTTGGCCCTTGTAACACTTTCTGTCTATAAAGAATCTAAGAGGAAGTTTTGTGCCTGTGGCTTAAAAATAAGGCATGCAGTGATTGCATACATTTATCTTAGTCAAAGCTGTGATGAGATAGATAAAGGGCTTTTTGTACAGATGTAATCTACAATATTCCCAGCAGATTGAATGTAAATTAAATTCATTCCTGGTTTTGCAAACCTCAGTAATGATATTTCATAATGTTAGAAAACATACACACATAGCAGAACATATGAACATGAAATCTGGAGATAGGCAGTAGAGTACAAAAAAGCACAGTTAGATTTCCACATAGGCAGTGTTGTTGACTTTACATCAGAAAAAGCAAAACTGTGAAGTTATTGTACGTGTTGCACATAAGCTGCTATATATGCATAGCAGACACACAAAAATGCAATCTTAAAGCATATATTTGCTAACAGTGTTTTCAAATCTATAAAAAGTCTTCCATATACATATACGAAGAGCACTCCTATACAGTGCCTATACTCACATGGAGACACCGGATAGATATAAGTTGTCTGTCACTTATGTAAGCCCATGGTCACAGAGACACTAAAGGTTTCACTGTACGGCTTTCACAGCAGTGATATCTCATTCCATTGCTTTTTGCACCCTTCAGCAAACCCAGAGCACTGCTTCGTCATTTGCCTCTGGACAGCCTCAGCCCAAGCCCTGGGAGACCCTTGGACCTACATGTGCTACTACACTGATGAGATATGAAATTCCACCAAGGCAAAAAGAGCACAGTGGTCCCAACTGTCCTGTTGCATAAAGCCCCTTTTCAGCAGCAACCTTAAAGAAAACAGGCTCTGTGCTACACATGCAGACCTGAACGGGAAAGACGTTCTTAGCAGTCACCATCTGAGCATTAAAGGCATAAAAATGTGTAAAGAGAAGCTTGAAAAAAATTTAAATATGAAAATTTTTAACAAAGAATATTTAATCACTTCTTCAATTTAAAAGCACCTAGACAAAACTTAGTATTTAGCAACTCAGTACAAGGAGACAAAAATTAAACGTATTTGACTGTTTCATCCTAGCAAATTTAAGTCACTTCAAAATGCTTCAAAACAACGATTTGGGGCAAATATGAACCAAACAAATATGCATACTCCTCAGAAGAAACTGAAAAAAATAGAACAGTGAGCTTTTTTGTCTTAGAAGAAACACTAAAATATCCAAACCACTCTAGTTTATTTAAAAAATAAATCTATCCAAAATATTTAAAATGTGTAGATTAGAATCAAAATAATACTTTCAGTAACTTTTGAGATTTCTAGGAGCAATAATATATTGAGCCAGACACTCTTTAATATCAGAAGTATTATCAGGTCCACTAAAGGAAGTGCCCTCTTGCACGAGAATTAGGAAGCTTGCTTAAGGTCACACAATCAGCCAGACACAACCACTAACTGTAACCAAGTCTTCACAATTAGTCTACTGCTTTAATAAGTAGCTTGACCTTCCTAGATATGTCTCCACTGCCACTGAATTATTTTTTCAATTTATAAAACTGAATTAACAGTATGTGCTATTCATGGATGTCATCTATGGAAACAGATTTGATACAGATGCTCCTAATATTCTTTCTTCCCCTTGTATTTCATCTGCATGAATCACCGCCTGGATAAGCACCATCTGTCCTTTGTTCTGTTGCCAGAATGGGCCACTTCAGAAGACAAGACAAAAACTAATAATAATTAAAAAAAAGGCATCAGATTTTCTGAACAATCCTAATTCTGAGCTTAAGGCAACACAGCTACTAGGAGACTGGGATTTAATCACTGTTTAGACTCCTTGCTATTCAAATAGTTTGGGTTTATTACATCTATCAATATAAGACACTTTTTCCAGAACCTCTGTAGTTCTTCTGGCCCTTTTACGAACACCTTTCCGATGTGCTGACACATGGAAATTTCAGACCCCAGACCTCGAAATTTCAGACCCCAGACCTTGATGCAAGTATTTCTGTTGTACTCCAACAAACACACAGTACAAAAGTAGCAACACCCAACTGTAGCTTCTGGTTAGTGTCCCACCCTATACGTGAAAGCATTTCATTGACCCCATGACCTCAATATTGCACTGGCATCTCACGCTAAGTTGGTTATTGTACTGTATGAGCATGAATCTCTACAAGCAAGTGAGACACGTTGCTCTGTAATAGATCTCCTTTTACAATTTACTATTCCACCTATTTCTATCATTTCCAAATTCTAAGTAATATTTTTCTCCATACCTTTGATGAGAACAAAAGATTTAGCCAAGTACTTTTGTAATTTATTTGTTTGATATTTGTCTGCCCACAAAGAATGCCGGTGAAGAAATTTTTAGAGCAGAAAAAAAAGCATTAAGAAGATAAACCACCCAACAGAGAGTACCAAAGACTCTCTAAAAGATGAGTGCAGAGGCTGTTAATCAGGAAATAAAATGTGTCAAACCACATTAAAGTGTATATATTCTCACAAGGCCAGAGCCTAGCAAAGAAACATTAAATTGTTACAGAGGGTGGCTATTCTCAGGAGTTGCACAGGATGGAAACAGAAGAGAGCAGTCAAACCCAAGCTGAAGGATGTACTGAATTCAGCTGTAAATTCCCTCTGGCAGGGACCCTTGTTCCGTACCCATCAACTCATGGGTCTGTGACTGCGGTGCGCAGAGCCCGGCCAGCTCCAGCGAGTGCCTCCCACTTCACCCGCCCGAGTCGCCCCGCCGTCGGTGACCACCGTGCTGCTTCTTCTCCCAAACCCTGAAGTAATTGCGCAAACGCTTATCTAGTTTACTACCTACTTCAAGACGCTACTTCCCCTACTACCTACGGCACTTACTCCGTCGCAGAACAACACACGCCCAGGGGCCAGCAACGATATCTCACCCGCTCCATTCCCTCGCACACCCCGCCCGCACTGTGCCACCACTGCCGCCCTGCCCCCCCCACCGGCACCCACCACGTTCTCAGGGCTCTCCAGGAGGGGATCAAGGGGTTAGTGCGCACGCCCCGGGCCCGGCCACAGGCGGGCCCCTGCCCAAAACCCCGCCCCTGCCCGAGCCGGCGGGAGCGGTGCTTGCGCTGCTCCAGGGGCTGTCTCTAACCGCTCCCAGAAGCCGAGGGGGCGGGGGAGGCAGCGCGCGCACCTGCTGCGGGAAGGCGGCAGGGGGCGAAGCCCCTCGGCCCAGCGCGCGTGGCCCCAGCCGCTCGGGAGGCGGGGAGGCTGCGGGCGGGCGGGGCCGGGGAGTGACGCGGCGCTGCGCGGCGTAAACAGCCCGGCAACGGCCTGGCAACAGCCCGGCGACGGCCGCGTCGGTGCTCCCGTCCGGCCTCTAGCCGCCTGAGGGCCGCCCCGGCCCGGCCTCCCCGTCCGGTAGCGGGCAGAAGGGACGGGGAGGGGAAGAGAGAAGGGGAGAGGCAGGCGCCCCTTCGCGCAGCGGCCCTGAGGGGTTGGCGCCGCAGCCCGGCGCGGCCGGTGGGGACGGCGGCGGTAGGAAGCGCCCGAGGCCGGTCCCGGGGCGGGAGGAGCCGCCTGGGGCAGCGGTTCGCGGCCGGGGCGCCCCCGGCGCGGCCCGGCCATAGGGCCGGCGCCGGGCGGTGAAGATGGCGACCCCGGGGACGGGCTGGCAGCAGCCACAGCACAGCTACGGCGGCGGCGGCTCCGCGAGCGGCGCGGGGAAGCCGGGCTCCAGCGGCGAGCACAGCTCGGACCTGCACTTCAAAATGAGCAAGAAGATCGCCCAGCTCACGAAGGTGAGGGAGCGTTCTCCCCGCCGGGTCCTCTGCCGCCTTCGATTTCTCCCTCTTTTGTTTGCCTTCGCTGTGTGCCGTGCCTGGGCAGGGATGTGGCTGCGGAGCGGCCGGCTCTCGGGGCTGGTGTGGAATCCGGGTGGGATGCGGCCGCGTCTGTGCCGCGGAGGCCGGGCCTGTGGCTGCCGCCGTGCCCCGGGAGCAGCCGCGGTGCCGGGGGAGCGGAGCGCGCCTGCCGGGGTCCTGCCGCCAGCGCTCCGGCACCCCGCCGCTGCGCAGAGCGGGAGCAGCGGGTATCAGGGATGAACCGGTCACGGCAAGTGCTGCAGTACTGCTGCCCAGGTAGCTGTGTCCAAATCCCTCCTGGCGCAGCCAGGTGGCTGGGTGATCCTTGAGTGCTGGGCTGGCGCTTGCTGTTTGTGCTGTGAAAATTGTCGCTTCTCTTCTAGCTCTTTTTTGAGCCGTTTTCTGGGTCTTTTTAACAGCGAAATTCAAGTGATGCTTGCTTGCATTTTGCTGAAGAGAAGTACTGTTAATTAAGGTGTCTGGTAATATCTTAAGTGCCTTAGGTGGTGAGGGTGAAGTGTGAGAATATCTTCTGTCTTGTGTTGCTGATTGATGAGTTTTCATTCTATCATTCCCATTACAGAAAATACATTGTATCTATGTTAAAGGCTGGGTTCAAATTACAAGGTGTTTTAAAAGCATATTGTTAAGGCTGATAAGCCCCATGTTTCAGATGTGATTGTAGCTATCGTTTATGAGAATAACTTAAAAAAATGCTTTGGTGCTCTCATCCCTCTAGTATGATGCTCAAGCCATAGGTCAATAGCATTGTTTAAGAAATGAAAGGCAGATTATCTCTGTTAAAGAGAAAGCAGAAGAAATAATTTCTGTCAAGAATTACCTACCTAAAACATTTCAAGGGAATTTAAAAGCACTGTGGGAAATGCTAGTATTCTTCAAATGTCACCTTCATCCATTTTAGCATACATTTCGTTGGAGCTGAGAATGAAGACTGCTGGCAGTCTCACTGTGGAGGCTGTTCATATTTATGCACAGTTGATGCACTGCCAACTGGTTAAAAATAGTATTTATTGTGGTGCAGCATACACCTTAATGTGTTGGAAAACTGATGAATAGGGGGTATTTTGTTTTGTCTTTGAATTCAGAGTCCAATTTCTTTATGTTTTAACATCAGTGGAACTAAAATCATAATCTCATAAGGAGAAAAGTAGAATTAAAATAAGCTGAAGAATCTCTTTGGTTTTACTCCATGTGCATACAGATGATTGATTAAAATATTAAAGATATTACTATAGACTTGTGCTCCCTGACAGGTGCAAAAAGCATCTGGAGACCACAAATGTATTTTAGACTTACCTTAAGGCCGAGTGCATATGCAAAGTAATACTTCCAAAGAATAATTTTTATTTGTGTGTGTTTCCTTTGATATATTTTCCTTCCTTTCTCTAGAAATTTACCCAGTAGTTTATAGTTGATTTCAGAAACAGTGTTCCACTTCTTTTGTGAAGTCATTTGTGTATACCCATGAGTTCCACATCACTGGACAAGTGCCTTGTGCTTTCTCGGTTATCAAGTGTCAGATATCTTGAGGTGAATGCGAGTTAAATGTGGGGTTAAATACATGGTGCTGGAATACTTTGAACTTCTGTGCTGGAAAACGTGAAGAGATTGAAAGTAAATACTCGGGAGGGGGTTATAAGTTCAGGATTTTTTTATGATCCATTGTAGAGTTCTTCTAAAAATTCTTGTGTGCATGTCTGACCTGCCAAAGACTTCTGTGTAGTTGCAAATAAAAGCTATGAATTGTCTTCTGCTTGTGTATTTAAAAGAACTGTGAACTATGTGCTTGTACGAGGAGTTAACAAGTGAACTAGGCTTTTGCAAGACTGGAATCTTGTATTTGTTTCCCAGTGACGTGCAGATTCGGGTGATATTTTAGTTTGTGTGTGTTCTGTTTTCAAATTTTAGGGAGAAAACTTGGAAAAACAGCTGAAGAATCTACTGACTGAAGGTCTGGAGTGAAGAACAGTATTTTTAGATGTAAAACAGGATGTATGATGAAAATACTTCTCTTGCACCTAGTGCAACAATAAAATCAAGAATTTAAAGATTAAAAGTATTCTATAGCCTTAATTTCATTGAGGTAGAGGTATGAATTATGACAGCTTTGTAGTTAGGGGGCTCCGGTCCTACATTTGTTTGTTACTTGACCTGTCAAAAGGGGAGGCCTAAAAGAAGTATAGAAACTTCTAGGTAAAGTATAATCTAAGATTTCTAAACTGCTCTAGAATCTGAAGCCTGATTTGATAGATGGTTGCAGAAATTAATTCTTGAGGAAGGAGTCAAGCTACAGGGGAAAAATATAAACACAATACTTAATTACTGTAAGCAAGAGTTAACTGTTGAAGAAGGATTTACTTTATAGAAGATTTCTGGAAGCAAGCTAATGTGAAAAAGATATTAGGATATTTTTATGATGGTCTTTTGACCAGATTCTGCCATTCTAGTTTTGTTAAATGCTTACTAACTTACATGTATAGAATTCCTCTTCAGTAATCTAGGAACTTATTAAGAATACTACTTAATTGTGCTTCTCAAGTTTTTTAATCTCTTAAATATGACACTTCTCACACACCTTCCAGCTGTTTTCCACCTTCTCACACACCTTCCAGCTGTTTTCCCTACTTGTTTATTTTTTGTCTGCCAACTCTTCTCTAAGACTGCCTGGAAAATACATTAAGTCTCAGTGGATTTAGAGCTGAAGTCAGGTGCTTCAGCAGGTCAAAACCCCCCCACCAATACAGTATAGTAAAAGGAAGTCTGAATATGCATGAGGCATTGCCAAAGGGATACACGTACTTAAGCTGGACAGCTTCTGTCTTCTGATGAAAGAAATGCCGCTCAGTAGTTTATTTTTGCCTCTCTGTGTACAATTTGTATTACGAGCCATGAGAGCAGCAGAAGAAAATGCTTTCCCCTCACAAGATTTGGGTCACTCATGAAAAAAATTCCAGAATTAGGATTCCTCTGTTATGTTTTTCCATTACTTAGAGAAAATGATGTTTCAGTCAAAACAATACAGGAACACAAAGAAAAAGGTGAAATTTGTTTAATAATCAGACTTAATCAGTAATTCAGAGTGAGGCAAAATAAGATACAAATCCATGGCACTAAGCACAACACTTCTGAAGTGCTTAACTACATTTTTGCTTTGGAGGGGAGGGAAAACTTACTTGATTTAACTTTATTGTGCTCAATTCATAGGAGAAGGTAAATCAAGTACCTAGAAATTAATCTTTAAAAAATAAGGTGATACTCCATGTCATGTTTAAAGACTGCAGTAAATTGTAACTGAAGCAAGGTTAGGTCTTCCTCTTCAGTATAGGCTCTTTATTTTTAGGCACTTTGAAAGATCTGTTTATGAGTTTGGGGATGAAGTAGCATCTGACACAAAGATTAAAGCCAACAAGAAATAAACAGATTGCATATATGTGTTTGTACTACTGCATGCTGGAGTGCTAATGCAGTGCTGAATTATGCCTGCTGCAGATGAAAATATGCATATATATTTTATTAGTTTGCATAAGACAACTGGAATAGAAAACAAAAAGCAAGTTGTTGCTATGCTTACATCAGCAGGGGAGAAAGGGATTCATTTTTACAATTCCCAGAAAAGTACAAGTTCAAGGTTTCTTTTTTTTCTTTCTGTGCTGTAGTTTGCAGCTTAAGCATTTGTGATTGGGAAATTCATATCCTAAATTTGCCTGCAAAGTCTGTTGTGAAAGTGTTGTGACATCAACATAAATCTTTGACTTTTAGGGAATAACTGCATGATCTGCAATGGGATTATGCAGTGGGAGTCTTCAGCATTGATTTGGTTGCATGATATTAGTTCCAAGAGTTTTACATAAACTGGAGGAAGAGTCTGTAAGTACCGTGCAAATGATACGTACCCTACGGTGATAGTTTCCATGTATTTAATAAAAAGAAAAAAACTGTACAAAACTCTGTTTTCCCTTGGTACATGCTTAGAGCTGGATAGTTCAGTTCTGGAAAGGTTCCAAAAAACCTCAGCTAGTTCAAAGACTAAGGCAACAGTTATCCAAGGCACACCATATTTCAGTAAACAAGAAACTAGAGTCTGGTACTCCTGAGATCAGAGTTCTTTTTTCAACTCTGCCATCAGATTGTCTAAATTTGGGAAACTGCTTTAAAAAAAAATTATCCTTTGTTTTCCTTTCTGTTTTCCTGCTTAGAGAGTACTTAGAGAATAGATGCTAATGTAGTAGTTAATCCAGTGAGTTACTTGGGAATGTAGATAGTAAATTTATTTCAAAGAATAAAGAGAAAAGTTGATGATCTTTAATTCAGATGCTTATGCATTGTGTGGACTTTTCTGTTGCGATTGTTAAAGGTGTCCCTCAGCTATCACAGAATGCTATGGAAATAAGACCCAAAAGGTTAAACTTATTTTAATGTTTCTCAACAAGATGTTTTCAGTGAAACTTTGTTTCATGAGGCAGAATGCTTCTAAATAAAAACTGACAAAGAAACTTAAACCTCTTGCAGAAGGTTTGATGTGCATAGATTTCTAAGAAAACTTAAGAGCCCTTAAAAACAGGGAAGAAATAAGAATCTGAAAAACCTTATAGAACTGTTTTAATGTTAGCTGTCATCGTGGGGTAGCTGATGCCATAAGAGTTTTGTAAAAACTTGCGGTTTAGTTTTTTTTAAGCAGCCTTATGTTATTTCTCCAATGTGAGTTAATGGTTCTAGGATTGCATGAAAAGAACTGAAATTTTGAGGTGGGTGTGATCTGAGAATGTCAAAATTTTTGCATATGCTTCTGACTGGTAATTTGGAAATAAATGTTATGTTTTGTTGTTACATAAAAATAGTTTTCGAGGACAAGAAGATATGAAAAAGTAATATTAGATATGCAATTATTTTGCATTTCTCTGGATATATTTAATTTTGGTTTGTGTTAATTATTCCAAAGATAGCTGAAGTAAGTCTCCTAAGAAGGGAAAGACTCAAGGTAGGAACTGAGAAAGTTAAAGAGACAATATTTCAGAAGCAAGTATCTTAAGATTTTTCTTTTTTTAGGCAGGCTAGTAGTCTCTTCATCTTTCTTTTCTGACTCTATGTGGTGTTCTCATTCTGCAGTAGTTACAGTCTTAACAAGGGATATTCAGAGAAGTTTTCTGTACCCATGATGGTATAAGGACAAAGATGGGACTGGGTAAAAATGGCATGTCTTTAATACCATCTGGTATAGTTCAGAAAAAGTAAGTAGAGGTTTCAGGCTCTCAATCTTTTTCAGACCTTGAATAAAATCAGCAGTTGTTGTCTTTATCTGAATACTTGCTAGCTGAAGCACTTATAATTGCTTTAAAGCATCTGTGGCATCTAATTTAGACCTGAGGAGGCGTTTCTTACCTTCCATGTTTTGTAGGACACAAATTATGGATTTTGGTGGTTTAGTTCATATGCTCTGTCTCTGAAAAAAGAGCTCAGGGATGATACCAAAAAAATTGTCAGTCCCGATATGAAGTCTGGGAACTCTTATTTAATGTTGTTTTTTCTCAGTCAGTACTAGCTGAAGAAAGTTAATTTTTCTGTTGCTTTTAAGACCTCAGGACCATGTATCCCTCAAATGGTTTTTCCATTTGTTATCATGGCACAGCTGTAAGGTGAGACTGCAGAGGTGCTGTATGGACGCGATATGGGTATATTTTAGAGCTCATAGTTCTGATAAGTGTGAATTAGATCAATGAGTTTACGGTCTTTTGTCACAAGACATCAAGAAGGAAGAGAGAAGTAGGAAAACAATGAAATGTTTTTAATATTAAAAAAAAGACTCAAATGAAATTTCTTTCGTCTCCACCTGCGTGGTCCTCATGGTTGACTACTAACTAGGAGTTCTGAGACCACTGACAACTTAATGTTCTAAAGATATTTTCTGAGTATGTGTGTAATTGAAAGTGAGATGTTGTTGAAAAAATGTCTGATCACATTCACATAAGCTGCTAGTCTAAAATGTCTCTTTATTATGCTTGTGCATATATTAGCTTCTCTGAGATTGTTTTGGGTTTGTTTTTTTCCCACATTTTACAAATACCAAAGAATAATCAAAACAAAGAGACAAATAAATTGGGGGAGAGGATGAATAATATGATGTGACACTTAGAGACATGGTTTAGTGGTGGACTTGGCAGCGTTAGGTTTACAATTGGACTTGATGATCTTAAGGGTCTTTTACCACATAAATGAGTCTATGATTCTGTATGTATCCTCTTGCTCTATGCTTATTCTTATTTGTTGCTATAATTAAATAATATAGAATTACAAGGAGCTGAAAAATTGTTAGGTGTTATTGCTCTGATGTGTACTGTAGTTGTTAAATCTGATACATCAGTATGGTAATGATATTTAAAGAAAACCTGAAAGACAAGGGTTTTTGTACAAAGTTCAATGTTACCAATGTGTCAAAATTTAAAGAAGAACAAACATGCAGGCTATAAATGAATCCTGACGTGACAACATCCATAAAGTTTTAAATATGTCAAACTTTTAGCTGCTTTTTACATATGATGATATAAATCCTATTAAAAAAAAAAGAGAAATATTTGAAATTTAGTGTGATTTGTGGTTGGTTTTTTTTAAGCTGCTGTTATAGTTTTTAGATAAGTACTGCATTATGAAAGAAGGATTTTGCTATTATCTTGTTTTAGAGAAAATTGAGAAAGTGCTTGTTCAGAGTTAAGAACATTATACTGAAATGCTTTCCTCCAGATGCAAAAGTTGTAAACAGGAGAGTCTTTACATATATTTGAAAAAGAAAATCAGTGGTTGAACTTTATGTAACTCTATAAGGTATTTATAGATCAATTTCTTTGTACACTTGTAAATTAGCATAGCACTCTGAAGTATTCAGTTCTCTAATGAGTTCTGATTTATCAAGTCTCATAAAAATGTATCAACAGAAGACAGTGGTTTTTTGTGTGTGTTTGTATCTGGGATACCATGAAAGTGTGGAGAAGTTGTTTGAAAAAGATAAGTCTTACCAGTTCTTTAGGAAAAGGTCAGATTGCAATTTAATCTTAGTTGTAGCTGTTCTGTATTTTCTTCAAACACTGTAAAACTGTATTTTGTAGCAACATCATTTGTATTTGGATTTTTCTGTATTGTCATGCAACCTATTGGTCATGCATACTTTATTATTTAATGTCTAGAAGTGCAATTAGATGCATCCTGCATCTAGTACATGTGTAAAAATGTTATTTGTCATAAGTCATTGTATTGGTGCGGTAACTTTCAGCCTTAAGTAGCTTCCAGTCACTGGAATTCTTTCACTATCTCACTAAACTCAGGCTTTGGCTTTAATAAAAAAAGTAATTTTGTCAGTGATACTGTTTCCCCACCCCTCCAACTCTCCATTGAAAACTTCACTCTCTTGTTAACTATGTGGAGGAGAGGGAGCATTACCTTAAATAGTCACTAACTTTTTCTTACTGTTTGCTTGCTTGTTTTGCTAGATAAATCCATCAAATCTCAACATAACATTATGAAATCAGATATGTATGTCTCTTGGCTGATACAAGTTTGGCAGTAGTAAGGCAGGCTTCTATGTGTTCTTCTAATACTGATGTAATACCAATAACCAAAGGCGTTGCATTCCAAAAATAACCAGAAGAAACAGAAGCAGTCTAAAGCTATTCACCATCTTGTCCTACTTAATGCATGTTACCTGGTTCTGTTTCCTTGTTCAGGCTTTTTTAACTGAATCTAGAAGGCTATGAGGACAAACAACCTTTTGCTGAGGTTGTCACTTTGCTAGGCTCAAAATTACAGCCTTTTAAAAATAGGTACCATTAAAAACTTCATGAAGTCCTCTTTTCAAGATGCTCTCATTTAATGAAAGACAACCTTTTAGCTAAAAGTAGTCATATGAACTGATTATAAGAAATACTTGCTTTCTATTTTAATTTTTGTGAGATTAAACTTCCCAGCCAGTTCCCTAAAATTTCATTTCTACAAACCTTAATTGTAATGTGTTTAGAAATCAGGTGTGCTATAATCCAAAGATCTTTTAATTGAACAATATTTTTGCTCACAACATGACTGAAAGATATGACTTCTAGTAAAGGGAGCCTGATACTGCCTTCTCAGATCTAGTATTTTGCATTATGGATGCTGATATGTTTGGATAGGCTGTACTAAGTTGTATTTCAGTAATCTCCTATAACTGTCTTTGTCCTTTTAAAATTTGACAAATGAAAATAGTGTTAAATTATTTCTGTAATAAAGATTAGGAAGAAGGACTTGATTTTTTTCTTAAAACATATTTATCTACTTTTTGTAATTGTAAGTATGGGTTTTACACTTCAAAAAATACAGTTTATTTGTAGCTGGAAGTAATAAGTAATCAAGGATATGTTTACAGGCTGAAAAAAATGAAACACCTTGAAAATATGTGTTTGTCTGTCTTTCCAACATTAGCATATATTGCCAACATAAGTAGTTTATACTACTTGCAATAATTAAAAAAAAATGTACTTTTTGTGTTGTGCCGCTGAGGGGTAAAACTTTGTTTGAAATTTTTGATCCATTATTTTGGTTGGGTTGTTCACTAGCTTTTAACATTGTATCTAGCATTGTAATGTTAACTTATAGTTCCTATGTCATTAAAATCTTTGTTTTTTCTTATTAAAAGCATATGGCCATTTGCTTTATGCTGAGATAGAATTTGCAAAAATTAGGCCCAAAACAGAGAGTGGACTTTGTCTTGAAAATCAGTTTGTGTTCTTTGAGCTAGTCTTGGAATATTCTGTGACCATTCTCTCCAGTCCCATGATTCTTGTCTTGCCTTTTGTTATTTCTGTGCTCTGCTTCACGTTTTTCCATGTGTACCTTTTCAGTGTACAGTGTAGGCCATTCACAATTTGGTGTATTGGGTATATTCTGCCTTACCTCCAAATACTTAGTGCACTAGACTGTAATTGTTGTTGTTTATGTTTGGGCAGGCGCTGCTATATTAAGGAACGTTGCACCTTCTGTACAAGTGAAGAGCCTGAGGCAAGTTTAGCTTCTGTTGGTTTGTATAATTTTCCGTAGCTATGAGTTGATACTCTAGGATAAGTTATATTCCAAATCCAAGAATTGTTTTTGGACATAGCTGTTAGTGTAATAGACTTTTTTCCTCTAGTGGAAACTTTTTTTCTTTTCTTATGGGTCTATTCTCCTTGTTCCCAAGGGAAAATAACTTTCCTGCTTTCAGGAAACTGTTAGTTTGGCAAAATTTGAGACAGAAATAATGTGTCTTCTCACTATAAAATATATATGCATGTGGCTACATGAAACTCTGTTAAATGTGACCCCATAAAGAAAATCTTATTGAAGTCCTGACTGACATGCCCTACTTGCCTCTAGATTTGCTACTAATTCTTGAGCCTCTTCTGTTCTTCTGTGTAGAAAAGAATCACAGAATCACAGAATGTTAGGGATTGGAAGGGACCTCGAAAGATCATCTAGTCCAATCCCAAAAGGGATTCTTACAGGTTCTTATAGAAAAATGAAGAATTTGTTTAAATATACAGAAAGAAATAAGGAAAATTCTCTCATCTGGGAAGTATAAAAAAACAGTTGTTTGTCAAAGAATTGAAAGTAGTCTCAACTTTCAACTGATTTCATCAAAGAACATGATATATTTTAGTGAAGTCTAGGACTTGTACGTGCTTTTCTTGGAAGACTTGTGAAGCGGAGCCTTGTCTGACGCTGTGACTGTTGGTTGGGTTTTAAGTGTGTTCAATTTTTCTCTTGCCCCCTTTTCCTCCGCTGTCGCGGAGGCGGGGGAGGGTGACGGCCTCTGCCACTCTCCGTGGTGCTGAACGCGGCGCGGCGATCGGAGGGCACCTGGCGCTCTCCGTGGTGCTGAAAGCAGGGCCGCCTCGACGTTTTAGCTTCGCTGGGACTGTTGTCAAAAGCAAATAAGTTTTACTTCCTGTTTTGCTAAGCAGTACATTTCCGTACTAGCAAGATCTCTTGAGAGGTCCAACTTGTATAACTAAATTGCCCAGTCCTTTTACCTAGCCAATGTGGTGCACTATAACGTTGATTACACTGAACACTATGAAGGTAAGCACAGTGAAATATTTATCTGAAAACGTGTGCTATGTCATTTTGTAGTGGCTTTCCAAAAACCTGACAAAAAGGCAAAGAAGTGAAAATTAAAAAAAAGCAATAGTATTTTTCAGGGAGTTCTGTCAGATAGCAAATTAAGAACTGTTTGAGAATATTTAAATAACCAGCAGCTTTTTATTCATATTGTCAAGACTCTAAAAGAGCCATTCAAGTTTGATTTCCTAAAGCTAACTTAGGGAATATACAACACACAACTTGATTATTTCCATCACAATTTATACTTGGTTTAATTCTGTTCTGAAATAATTGCATTCTTACCTTTTAAGAATTTTTTTTAAAGTTGGAAACATAGTTGTCTTGTCATAAAATTCATTAAAGGTATGTGTTCACTTTCTGGATGTTGCCCAAAGTATCTTTGATTCAAAAGCCCTTTTAGTTGTCAAAAGAATAGGAAATTACATCTTGAAATTATATGCTACTTGAAAACATTTATTTTTGAGATTACTCAAAACCAGTGATACAAGTCTGTAAGAAGACTACCTTTTTCACTCTTTCTCCACTTAGGTGTTATTACTTTTTGTTTTGTGAATCTTTGAATTTAATATCCCTCTGATGAGAGAAAATACATTTGTTTGTGTATGGAACAATTTCTGTAGAGTGAAGATCTTTGCTGTGTTGTTTGATTTGCCAAGGGCAAACTACTGTTATCTCCTTAATCGTGAGCAAAGTCAGTTGTTCAGCTCTGAGAACTTTCCAGTGTCTTGTTTTACAGAGTCTAAATACCCATAAACAGATGCAATACAAAAATACTACCTTAAATGCCTCTAGGGATCTCTATACCTGAAAGGCTTAAATCAAATATGCAAATATTCAAGAAGTAAATCTGTAAAGTAATGCAGTGCAGAGACTAAAACACAATTTGGAGTAGCCTTTGGCCTATCTGGCCTATCCTGTTTTCCTTGCAGCAATTTAAAGTCTAATCATATAGCAGATGTGTCAACTATATTCTAGATAGATTTTTAGAGGGTAAATAGATTCTTTCTCACCAGAAGGCAGACAGGGGAATTTGTCCATCTGTCACTAAATACATCTGTCACTAAATCTTTTTTCTTTTCTTCTTTCTTTCTCTCTCTCTCTTCCCCCCCACCCCCCCCGTATGCTTCTCAAGAAGCACACAGAAGACTGTATCAGATGTTGAAACAGATTGATTTCCTGGTGGTTACACCTTCCCCTCAGTTTATACTTTCCTTATGCTTATTTTCTAAAGAGAACTGCACACTGTTTTCAAACAGAAACCAAATAGTACAGTAGATGACATAGCTTATTTTAAGGTAGTTTTTGTTTGTTCTCAGGCAACTGGGGCAGGGTGGAAGCTGAACCTAAAATGCAAATTTCACACCTCAACATGTATAGGATATGGAGCTTAGAGAGCTTCAGCATTAACAGTTGATTTCATATCTTGTTTTCTGAAGTATAGAATAGTATTACTAGACATGAATCTTCTATATAATGTAGTTCAAGAGCCTTGTAAGGCAGCTTGTATTGCTTCCCTTTCAGAAGTTCACAAAGCATTGAAAACTAAAGTTTTCTTTTTTATGTGACCTGAGAAACTCAGATGATCAAGTTTCTTTAGCTTGTGTCAGTTCTTGGTTGTTTTTGTAATGGTGTAGAAAATAAATCTAATTCCTGGGAAGTGCACAGGGATTTATGTGTTCTTAATACTTTGGTAATCAGGCCATTACTGCTTTTTTGGAGTGTTTATGTTCAGGGCTGGGGCGGGGGGAGGGTAAGTTCCTTCTTTATTATGATACACTGGCATCACTAGTGTTCCATTTTAATGGCATTTCAGTTACTTCATTGGAAACTCCACATTGAGTTCTAGTGCATTTTGTATTCTGGTTTTGTGATTGAAGACTGCCCAAGATATAGAGGGTATATTAGGAACTTAGTGAAAACTCTATGGCAAACTTACAAGTGCAAGCATTTATTTAAGTTTCTATCTGTAAAAGGAGCCATTTCTGACATGTAGCTCTGTTGATGTGCACTGAGCTTGATCACTTTTGATGTTTTTTATCATTAATAACCTTTTTGCTTCCATGGAAGAGATGTTGTTCTGGAAGCTGTATTATACATGGTCTTTCTAGCTCTTAATCTATAGGGAGAAAGCCATGGAAGTTCTCTTTAAGCATAGATTAGAATTAGGGAGAGGGTCTGATAAAGGCAGAACAGAAAGCTAGATATAGAAATCTCTCCTCTTTATTACAACCTTTTCTGGCTGGGTTATAGGAAGAGGAGTGCATTAATTACTGGAGATACTTGTGCCTATGGTTTAAGAGTGCTATTATTAAAAAAAAAAAGGCAAACAAACCAAAGCATAAATGCTATTTGCTAGCTAAATTGAAGTTGAACTTTGAAAAATTATTCGAAAACTACAGCAAATTGGTTCTGCACTGCTAAATGTTTTTGGTGTCAAAGCAAATTGTTCTGTACTGTTTCTTAACAAGTTAAGGCATCATTTATAATGTGATGGAATTAAAACTGGTGTATTGAAAGCTGTGTTGTACGTCTCAAAATGTGCCTCAGAATAATTTTGCAGTATTCTGTGTTCTTTGTGTATGGCTTACTCAAATAGTTCTTAAATTTTCTCTTGGCTAATCATGTGTTTTGCAATACGCCACCAACTTAGCTCATTTTTTTGTTTCATTTTTTCATATAAAAATTGAGATTTTTTTTTTTTTTACAGTAGAAGTCAGCGCTAGGGACGCTTGTTCGAGAGACTGAAAAAAATATATATATAGATAAAAAAGTATATAAACTGGTGTGCATGATACAGACCTGTGCCTACCTGTGCTGTTATTTAATGTGAAGTTGCACACAAGTGCTCAATAACTTATTTTTTGTGATTTATGTGGGGTTTTTTAATTTAAGATTTCCACTGTTTTCTCAATTGCTGTATTTTCAAAATGTATTTTTTTACGTATGTTGAAGAAAGATGGCTTCTTGATTTTTTTTTTTT